>BGPR01000245.1:0-191472 GCA_013235015.1 Araneus ventricosus
TGTATCGTTATCAGATTTTCGCTAAATAAATGTTACCTATTTTTATAATCTTTGACTATGTTTTAGCTCTAAATTATATTTAAACTCATTTACCATCTAAAACATTTCTTTTTTACCCTGTATGGCGCAGTACCCAATTTAAAAAACTTCAAAAATTTGTTGTAATTGTTAAGCCTAAATGAAATTACCAGATGTTTTTCGACAAAAAATGCGATCTCGCCAAGATAATTTCATCTGCCTTATAAATCGTTTGATCTTCATAGCAACGACAACGTTCCGCATATATATATTTCTTTGCCAAATTGTAATATTTATCGCGAAGTTATTTTGAGTTCTACATTTTTAGTTCGAACGAAGTGAATTGGATAAAATATTTTAATTGATGCCTATATAATAGTGAGATTTTCTCGATGATATTTTTTAAATAACCAATTTAAGAATTCAATTTTTTTCTCTGTGAATTTTTGGTGCCATCTTTTTCAAAATATTTCGATATGCCTCTTACAAGATAAGCTAAGTAAAAGAGCTGGAGATGTTTTGCTAATCCAGCAGATTGCGAACCATTTTATTCATATTAACCTCCAATTTATCGCACCATAAGAATTGTACTAAACTTTTGTACACCAGTGTATCTCCTGGAGAATCAAATTATGATATCCAGTGTCTCTGGAAACAATGATGTCTTCACAATGAACAACATTTGCTAAGCTTTTAAAAAATGCGATGAAGAGAAAATCTTAGTTTTTTTTTATTTGGGGTGGTAGGGAGGTCTACTGTTCATTGAACTACTAATATACCTACAAAAGTTCGTATACATGTGTCACAGCCTCTAATTCAATGATATTGATCGTTATTTCCAATATTGTTTCAAAAATGTCGAATTAGTTTAGGCTCCCATCGACAGCAGTTGTCACTGCTAAGGCACATTACGGAGAAAAAACTTCAACTCCCTCCGGAATTCCTGGACATTTTGTTAGTTGAAATTGCACGGAAACAAAAAAAATTGTTATTTGAAAACACAAATATAACTTTGTATGACCAAGTAGTTCAGTTTAATAAGCTTTTCCCTTAGCCTAAGTAAAAATTTAACTTTTAATCTTCCAGACGAGTTGCGCCCGAACATGTGAGCATTTGTATTGACCCCGACAGAAGGTCAATTTGTCAGTTATCAAAGGATAAAAGACGTTTGAATTTAAAACAGATGCAGAAAATATACAGCTTAATTCCAGACATTTTATTTTGTTCTATATATGGGTAAAAATCTATATTTCGATATATTTTCTGTTTTAACATTACGTAAATTCGTTTTATATTAAATACCCTTCAAGCGACAATTTTTTTCACTTAAAGATTTTATGTTTAATGTGAAATAACTATTTAATTTTGCTATTAAATTTCTATTAACTATCAAATTCTGCTTTATGTTTATTCTCGTTTTAATTATCTGTCCTTATTTCTTTACAATTCAACTTCTGCATATTTTCTTCTGGATTTCTTTTTGCAACTCCGGGAAAACTGTTGAACATGGCAGTTAATTCCGACCGGTGGCGCTTGCCTTGTCTTTATTAGATGTTGCATCTGTTTTATTTATTTTCAATTACCGATTTGAATTTATTTAAGGAGAGGAGAAAAGCCTCTGCCTTAATTTCTGTAAAATTCTCCCTTTTACTATCCATAATTATTGCAACAACAAGAATAAAACGACAGAATCAAAATACGGCTTTAGTTGAACAAAGCACACGAGATAATATTTATATTATGTCTCTGTCATCCATTGATTGAAGCGGAACAAAAACTTCGGCGAAGTTCGTTCATTGTCCAATCAAAACGAGGCTTACATTTTTCTTCCAGTTAAGCCATGGATCACGTAATCCGTAGATGGAGAATACCTAAGGACTTTGATCCAGTGTTAGCATTTATTCTCGAATTTGCTGATTTGCGATTTAATCCTGGATCAATCAAGTTTGGTGAATACGGCCCTTAGAGAACAAAAGCAATTCAGATTTGCAATGCCAATATCATTCTAAATCTTAACGGTAGCGAACTGCAATTTTTATATAAAGGGCCCTACATATCTGACTTGGAAAGTATGAAAGAAAATTATGCCATGTTTCGCGCATGTGCAGTTAAAAATCAATTAATACAAATACTCATATTTCCTTTATTTTTGAATGTATTTTCTCCGAATTTCAATACAATGCTTTTCTAAAATATTGTCACGTATTATCTAAGTTTCGTATAATTTGCTTGAAAACACTGTATGTTATAAGAAAGAAACATGTGGAAAAAATTGGGATTTTTTAAAGAAACCTTTTTATCTTCCTGAATATTAGTGGTATTTTTACGAAAATGTATGTAAATATTATGCAAATCAAACGAAATCTTTGACGAATGTTTCATCTCGGTGAAAAACTTTCAACCAGCTTTCTGTGAAACGGAATGAGTCGAAATCGCTTTTCGTCTTCATCAGTTTCTGGTCGCCCCCTAAATGCCGTCGTGACGAGATTTTCATTGTAATATATGAGCTCCGAATACTGTATATCCCACGCCTCTCCGCAACTGATTGTGAACAATTGTGCCGCTATTAAATTCAAATGTGTCACATCTTAAGAATTGTGCTAAACTTTTGGACACCAGCGTACCTCCTCGAGAGTCAAATTATGATGTCCTGCGTTCCTACAAACAATTCTGTCTCCACAGTGAATAATAACATTGCCTAAACTTTTAAGAAATGCGATGAAGAGAAAATCTTAGATTTTTTTTATTTTGGGGGAGCGAGGTCTACTGTTCACAGAACTACTAGTACGAATAGCAAATAGAATAATACGAATCCTCGCAATTCTCTTTCAGATTTAGACCTTTAATTATGTCAAGGAACACATCAAGAACTGCACACTAAAAGATAAGTAACAGAACACAAAATTGTTTATATGTGTTACCGTTAAAGTGTATAACTCAGTCATTTCATAGGATAAAGAGGTATTCAACAAGGTAATTCGTGAAATATGTAGTTATACCATGAAATAACCAATTAAGAATAACTAGGTAATTCATGAAACACCTAGTTATTCTATGAAATAAAGGATTCCACTCTTTAACTGTATCATATGAACAAAAATAATCATCCATTATTCACAAATGTGATATTTTGCTCAATCATATAAATGACATTGTATTACTTTAAAAAGATCTAGCTGTCTGTTAGTGATAGAAGTGCCATTAATGAATACTATTACGTTCCAAAGCAAACAGGAGGAAAAATATAATTTATCTTGTAAGATCTTTGTTTGTGAGCCTTCTGTTATCAGTACATACGATTCAGAAAGGTCTAAAAGATTTGTAGACAAAGAAGAAGGTGCTATGATGGACTACAAGAAAAACCTCAGAATTATATGTATATATATATAATGCGTTTAACTGCTGCTGGAGAAAGTAAGCAATCATTCTTGCACTTACTTTTGCGAGTGATGTGAAAGGCTGCTGATCTAAGCGAATTTGAGAGAGGGCAGATCGTAATGGCGCTAAGACTCGGAACGAGTTCACCGAAACTGCACGACTGGTAGGTTGTTCAAGATATGCCGTTGTTAGTATTCATGCAAAGTGGATAAATGACGGTGACCCCAGCAGTTGACGCCAAGTTGTTGGTCGTCTACGCGTCACCAATGAAAAAGGACGTCGGAGACTGTCCCGTTGGTAAAGCAAAATCGGCGCCAGACATTGGCTCAGTTGACAGCTAATACAATGCAGGTCCAAGCGCAAGTGTTTCAGAACACACAGTTCAGCAAATACTGTTGGATATGGGACTGTGCAGCAGACGTCCCACTCGTAGGCCTCTGTTGACCAAGCGTCATCGTCAACTACGCCTACAGTGGGCCCGGGGACATCGAGACTGGACCATGAATGAGTGGAAGAGAGTTGCCTGGTCGGATGAATCCCAATTTCTCATTCATAATGTCCATGGTCGTGTCAGGTTACGCCGTCTGCCAGGCGAACAGTTGCTACCCTCTTGTACAGCAGGTCATACACAGGCTGGTGGTGGAGGTATTATGCTTTGGGGGACGTTCTCATGGGCGGCTCTGAGACCCGTAGTTGTGGTAGAACAGACCATGAAAGCTGCGAAATATCTGAACATCATTGCGGATCAGTTGCACCCTTACATGACGTTTGTCTTCCCAACTGGAAATGGAATCTTCCAGCAGGACAACGCCCCATGTCACAAGGCTCGGATTGTGTTGGAGTGGTTCGAGGAGCATACTGATGAATTCCATTTAATGTCCTGGCCACCTAACTCGCCGGATCTTAATCCGATGGAGCACATTTGGGATGTCATGGAGCGGGAGCTCAGAGCTCAAACACCACCATGTTCGAATATCTGGACTTTGCGTGACAGCTGCTTAGACATTTGGTTCAACCTGTCTCCAGTCATGCACCAAACACTTGTGGCATCTATGCCCAGGCGAATTGCAGCTGTTTTGAAGGCCAAATGAGGCGCAACGCATTATTGAGTAGGTGGTCATAATGTTTTGGCTCTTCAGTATATATATATAATTCTGAGGTTTTCCTTGTATATAAATAAAGTTGCCATATATATATATACTGTGTGTGTGTGATATTTTAATTTTTTAACTTTCCTAAAAAATTTTTAACGACACCTCATTTTAAATATTTCTACTTTCGTCATAATAAACACACTACAAATGTTCTTTTCAAGTCACGAGTCTTTACAGGGGAAATTCCCTTTTCTGTGTACTTAAGCATTCTGCGCATTCCTATCTGTCCTTTTTCACGCCAGCATGTAAGCGTACAACAACGCGCCGCTCAGACGTAACCTTTTGAATATTGGTCATGGAGCTACGTATAAACTGAATCCTTTACCTATGAAGAAATACCCTAATATCCTCAATGCCTGAATAAAAGAAAATTAAGCAAAATTTTGTCTCTGCCATGACCAAAATGGACTACACTTCAGCTTTAGTATATATATATATATATATATATACAGGTTGTCCCTAAAAGGTGGAACAAGTGTTCATTTCCTTAAATATTGATTGCAGACATATACTTCCTGTTACGAAGTTTCATCAAATAAGGTAAGAAATTGTGTAGAAACACTTTAGCATCTCTGGAAATTGAAAATAAAAGGTTAAGAAAATTAATTTTTTATACGTGCCCCATAGAGCAAAATTGTCAACGAGTGAAATGTTTCTATTACACTCATCTATGCATAAACTAAGTTTCACAATTCTGTCTGCAAAACTTACAGAGATATGTCAATTTTTAAATTTGAAGGGTCTGCTCACAAATTTATATAGAGATGTTTATACAGAAATGAAAATTTAATCAACGTATAAAAACTTCGAAATGCAAATATTTTCTACTAGTATATCAGTCAACCATCACGAATTGAAAAACAATTGACAATGACACATACTGTTACTCAGTTTCATTTGCAGATAATTGCAACTATCGACTTGAGAAAGAATAGAAGAAAAACTTGAGAAAATGAAAATGTAAGGTAAAACAGGCAAATAGCCTAACATTGAACCGAAATACTGAACTATTTGCTCTTAGCGTTGTGCGTATTATTAAGATTTACCTAAAAGCGGTGACCACTCGTCCTTTAGGTATGCAGAGTTGCAGAAATCACTAAAAATATTTTTAAAATTCGCATTTTTGTTTTTATTCTTATTTGCTTACTTACTCACTCTGAGAGTTCGATTATTTACGGAAAAAAATAAAAACGAGAAAAGAAGACAGAAAATGAAAAAAAAGTAAGACAGTCACAGGATTGGGCCACGAAATATTTTCGGAAAGCACTAAAATTTGCTGATTGAGTACAACTAAGGTACACTATGTACAAAGGCGATTAGCTGTTCTTTCTGTCTTAGAGCCTAGCCAGAAGTGGACTTTCAGATGCTCATGTTTTGCGCTAAAAACCAACTAATGTGCTTTATTCCGCCCTTTTCAATATCTCCCATGGTTCGTCTTCGCGTTCTTGATTTTTTTTCATTGACTGTTTTTAGGCTTCAGATTCACTTTCAAGTTGCCTCAACGGAAAACTTGGTTGGTTCCTACATATTCTATTTCTCTTATTAAAACGGAACTCACCGTAAAAAGCACTGTAATTAGGTAAAATAAAATTCAGATAGTTACAACTACAAGTTTGAATTATGTGAAGGTAATGCTGTCTTTTAAAAAATTGTATTTCAATTGTATTCTACTAATATTTTTATAGCACTGCTTGTTTCTGGGAAGATGAGCCCCACTGCTGATTAGTCACTGTGAATATGTTTTGAAGATTCACAAGATGAACTATTTTTGTAAATACTTCAATTAATGCATTATTTGACTAGTTTTTTTTATTTAACAAGAGTGAACAAATACATTGTTATTTCCTGAAAGTTTTAAGTAATCAAGGAACAGTAACCATTGTCCTTATCCTACATTTTTTTCCTATTTTCTCATATGACAGATTATTTCACGGAAGCTAAAATAGGGGAGGAAACATATTGAATTGGCAATAAATGCAAATGATTATACAATATTTTGTAATAGTATCAAGTGATTATAATTTAAGCCAGTCTTAGAAGTTTCATTTTGCGATGCAGAAAGGGATCTTTATTCTTTAAAAATGTTATTTACGAAATTAAATAATTATAATAATAATTTTATGGATTTAAAATGGCACAAAATGTTGTTAATGGCCATAAATTGTTTTTTATAATTCAAAATTTTTGGTAGTGTAAGAACAACATTTATTATTTCTACATTTTTCACGATGAAGCATTTAGAAATATTTCAGAAATTTCATAAGCATGTTGATACTCGTTAAATCCGTCGAAGGTCAAAAGTCTTCCTTTCGGCGCTGTGTGAAAGTCTGAAGAAGAGGATGCCGGCTCACGTAACCTCCCTGTCATCTGACCACTGTTCAAACCTATGAGGTTCATACCATCTCTAGTGAGGCCTCCAAACGGGATTTAAATAAAACTAATTTCTATTTAAATCAATTCCCAAAGCTAATATGCAGCTCTTAACCTGAAGCCAGATGTATCGCTTTTTCATCCTCGATCTTATCCAAGCCATAAGCATCAAGTGATAAGCATCGACTAAGGTAGTACACGTTCAATTTGAGTTGGATATCAGATTATCATCTCGAAATTTCCAAGATATATTTTATGGTTTTTAATATGTTTCAAGGTAGAATAACAATATAGCTATTTACTTTTAACTAAAATTATCCTGAAGAAATAATAGAACAAGTAGTAAGGATGAGGAAAATTCATCTTTTCCGATTATTACGTAACAGTAAAATTTTGAAGTCCTTCCTAATGTAACTATTAAATATTAGTATTCTTAAATTTCTATTTGAAGTAGCAGTGTACAGGCTGTTGCCCACACTTTTCTTATCATAACATTTTTGGAGTCAGGTAAATGAAGAATGTTATGTTAATATCATAGTGTTAGTGAATATTTTACTAACCGATTTTTTTTTAAAATCTAATCAAATATTTCACAGAGTGAAAGTATAACAACTTTATTTCACTTGATTATGCATAGGTAGTTCAAAAAGTAAGGTAACAAGTCCTCTGAGAGAAAAAAATTTATTTGCGAATTCAAATAGATAGACAAAAGTGGAAAGGCACTGGTACATATTACTTTTCCACATGGTCGTCAAGGTTGTTGAATCATTTGTGCCGTCGATAAACCAATATATCGAAACCGGTACACAAGAAATCATGGTCAAGATCGTGGAGTTACTTAGCGACAGCTTCCTGAACTTCGAGATCTGTTCTGAAATAGCGATCTGCCAGGCGCTTCTTCAACTATCCGAAGAGATGAAAATCATTTGGTGCGAGATCTGGGCTGTAAGGCGGATATTCCAAAACATTCCACCAGAAACGCTGTTTCAAATCACGTATAACCGAGGCTATATGTGCTCGGTCGTCGTCGTTCAACAAGGCACCTTTCGAGAGTATTCCCGGTCGTTTCCTGCGAAATTCCTTGCGCAACCAGTCCATCGTGGCAAAATAACTGACAGCATTCACGTTCCCTAAACGCGTATGGAAATCAACTAGAAGAAAACCTTGTTGGTCCCAAAAACTGTGGTCAAAACTTTATTCTCAGATGGCATCATTTTGAATTTCTCATGGGAGGGTAGACGAGGGGTGTCTCCATGACATCGATACTTTCTTCTTCTCAGGTGTCACATGATGCACCCACATTTCGTCCCTTGTAACAATACAGTGCAGGTAAGAAACACCTTCCGCCTCATATCGCAACAAATGCCGGAGAAATAATCCCATTCCTTGGCTTTTTACATCTCGCATTTCAATAGCCGATCATGTATCCGTTATCGCCGCGATCTTCTAACAGAGAGTTTGGAGCACTACGGGACTACCTCCATCTACCGTTGGCGTTTGAATCCTGTGATCGTTTGTTCTATTTAGACATGGTATTTAATTCGTACGGGGAATGTGCGCGCATGTAAAAGATGTCGTTATCTTACTTTTTGGACCATCCATGTATAATATACTGCATTTAATATTTTTCCTAAAATGATAAGCTTATTCATGAACAACTTTCTTGTCAGACACCATGGAAATAAAAAAATCATGCTAACTGGTTCATTTGTTAAATGTTTCGAATGACTCACCCGTGCTCAATTTACCGTTTACTACAACAATGAGACCTACCTCTCATTTAACATTATAGCATTTTCAGTTGATGAATGAGAAACATGTTTACTAAGTTTCAATAAAATTGCTTCTGCCGTATAAACAAACATACGAGGTAGTTATTGTATTATGACATTCGTTAGAGAAAATTAAACGGCAACATATTTTTAGTTCGACGAATTTAAACATGCAAATCGAACTTCAAATCAATGAGTTCATTTCTTATATGTATTAAACGACACACCCTTAAAACCCTAACGATACCATGAAATGTTGGGTAAAAGATAGGTGTCAGCCTAAGGGCATTGGTTAGAGAAACTTTAACTCTATTATATTTTTAATTGGGCAAAGCATGGTTGGTTTAAGCATGCTAATCAAATTTCATGCCAATCTAACCATTTGTTATAGGTATTGAAACGACTCCCGAACATTCATCCTGGTGTGAGAGATTGGGTTGGATGAATAAATCCCTGTTGTGCTTTTAAATGATCATTGTTGATCATGTTTGCAAAATTCATCAAAATCTGCCAAAATCTTTGAAGTGACACTGGGTTACAAAGACATATACGCCCGTGGATTTTTGTGTTTAAAAATCAAACTAAAAACTTAATCCCCTGTAAAAAGTAATCAAGACGAAAAAACTTTATAAATGGCAAGTTGTGAAAGTTTTCCTATTTAAGAACGTGAATAGCATTTTCTCAAACTTTTCTTCTTGTTTATGATGTATAAAAGTAAATTAACTATTGTGAAGTTGAAGCAAAATAAAAATCAAACATCCAAATAAGCATCAAAGCAGTGTCTGCGTCTCTATTTCTCAAAATATTACTTTTGAAATAGATGCTTGAATATATTTCATAAAATATGTAAAATAAAAGAAAAATAAATGAGCTAATCAATTAATGATAAAGATAAATATCACGCCTCACAGAATTAAGCTGGAAGGTATGACAAAAAAAAACAATTTTATCAACTGGATGAATCAGAAAACGAAAAATAAAAATTGATACAGAGTTCACCCTAGAGAAACAAAACACAATTGTCTTCAAACGTATAAGAAAGTGCTAGGGGACATGGCACCCCAAATTTTTTTTCCACAATTTTGATCAAACTTTTTAAATTTTGTTGTAGATAGATGCAAACTGTGCAGGAACTTAAATTTCTAAACTATTTTTCGTTTTCAAAAGTTACAAATTTAAAAAATTTAATTTTTTTAAAAATAATCCTTTTTTAAAATGCTTCTTCTCATACATTTTTTAATCCAAATGTTTTTGAAAGGGACCTCTAAAGGTACTTAACAGGAATAGGGATCGGAGTTTTGATACATACATTAGATTCTGACAAAAAAATTGTTCAAAATTATGGAAAAAATTTCGAAAATGTTTTGAAAATATCAGAATTTTTCACTTTGTACATTTTAAAAACTTTTTCTAATCAAAATTTTTACAAATACATTCCTAGTTCTATTAAGCATGCATTTGTGAGTGAACAGAAAAAATTTCAAGTAATTCGAATAAAATGGGATTGACTTTTAGCATTTTGCAGCAGACACAATTTTGGAAAAAAACAAACTGAGAAAAACAGCTTTAAAGATTTCAACACAATAAAATTATAATAAAAACAACTTATATCAATCTAATTTTTTTCAGAGCAATAATCTGACATTTGTAAGTCCTAAGTTATCAATTTTATTAATATATATTATTACCATAATTATTAATGAGCATCATCATATATAGGGATAATTAGAAAAATTTCAGCTTTTTCAAATTTTTTTAGCCAAAATATGTTCTATTTATCAAATATCTGTTATTACACAGAAAAAATTTTAAATCATTTTATTGAAATTTTATTGACAGTGAGAAATTCAAAAAAAAGAGAAGCGAAAGCAGTGATGATGATGATGATTCAAATGTTCTTACTAAATAAGAAGAATCGAAGGCAGTAAAAGTGTAAACGAACAGAGAATAAACCGTTACGGTTTAACACAACTGTCTTGTTTTGCTTTCATAGAAAAAATTAGGTGTTTTTGCAACTTGCACATGAAATATGCATGATTTAAACATTGGCAGTTGACATGGCACCTGATAACGTGTTAGACAAAATAACTTCATATCTCACTATATCTGATTGTTTTGAAACTTTCAGATTATTAAGTAAAAGGTTCAAGGATCATTTTAAACTAAAAATTGGAAAATCGATATTTTCACGGATTTTCCGAAATTCTTAGAGTGCCAAGTCCCCTTATAAGATAGTTAGTTTCTTTTACGACGTATGCTTTTCGTAATATTTAAAAAAATCTTTTTGAAATTAGGATACAGAGAACAAATGGGCTATTAATTTATTTTTCAGCATTAACAAAGTAAGGGACAAGTGATTAATATTTTGATGTAGCCGTGTTATAAATTTCTTGATAATAATGGAAAGTGACATTGCAAATTTATAGAGATATTTTTAAAAAAATTAAACTAGGGAAATTTTCACGGCAAACAAATTGTGTCACTGAAAATATAATTTTATGCACATTGAGATAATGTCACTTAATTAAATGTCGCTTAATACTAAAATGTCAATAAATTAAAAATCAAACTAAAATTTCGAAACCGATTTCTTACGATTTTATGTGTTTATTATTTTTAGAGAAACTCTAAATCATATTTGTACCAAATGTGGTAATTCTAGACCCAGAATCTTACAGAGCTCCTAGACAAGCACACATACAAATAGACAGACATGCTTTCATTTTTATTATTATTATAGATTTGTCTTTAGCATCCCAAAAATCGATGAATATTCATTAATTAAATACTGTCTCAATAGATTTCATTATCTTAACAGTAATACATTAACAAATTTATAAATTGATTAAATTAATTAAATAATAAAAATTCATATTCGCTTTCGTACGCTTAAAGATGTATTGTCATCGTTTTTGTCTAAATTTGCTGTTTTTTGTCTTTACTTTTTTCTTTCTTTTTGTTTCATTTTAATTTTTGTTTAGTTTATATAATTTTTTTTTCATTATCTTACTTTTTTTGTACGTTACCAAACAAACTTTCATTGCAGTATTCAATAGAAAAGCGGTATAAGATATGATTGGATTGTAGAAACATAGTTTACTTCATAAATATGAATAATCATGATTCATGAATCTGTTACAACACATTTCAGCCATTCTGTTTATTTAAAGCAATAATTTGTTTTACATTTTCAGAATTCAGTAGTGATGGCATGTAAGGCCATATTTGCCAATATTTTAAAGCCTTCATCCATCTCTAAATGTAATTTCCTGTTTGTAACTTTAAAAATTTCAATAAAAATATATCACAGTACATTTATAAAGCAAACAGCTTTTATTTCAAACAAATATATTTTAGAAGCACTGAAAAGTAGAGACAAACATCTTGTTAGGTTCCATTCATCATGTCATTACACAATTCAAGAATAACAAAAATTCCGTAATTCCATTTTTAGCTTCATGTTGTAGCAAAACCCATGCACATAACAAATAATCATAATCATAAATAATCATACTTTGCAGATTTGAATTAGGTTTTGGGTCCTTTATCATTGGAAATATTTTTCTTTAGATTTACTCTTTGAATTTTATTTTACATTTTTTAAATTTATAGAGAACTTTTTCAAAATCAAACAACAGAACCGTTTTCATCTACATGTAAACTGATTTATGGGAAATCTCATCAGATCATTTGTTTTGAGTACGATTTTCATGCGCTATAGAAAAAAAAACTGAAGGCATATTTCCGCTTGAAATAATCAAAGATTTATAGTGGTGGGACTATTTTTCGTCTTGTTTTTTATGCATTATTTTATCTGATTCAATAGATGGGTATAAAAGTAATAATTTAAAATAATTTACATCACTCTTTTCGCAAAGTTCCTAAATTTTAATTTAAATCTCTGATATGCTGATTTAACCCTTTAACATACAATGACGTCTCCCACTCGCGCATTGAATTACAGAATTTTTGTTATTTAAAACCGTATTTAAGTTAACGTAACAATTAGTTTTAAATACAAAAATGACCTGGACACTCTTAAGTGTGTCAAGTATCCTTTACTATCTTAAATAGATTGCAATAATAAAAAAATATCCCAATTGGGTGGTGGCATCTAATTAGGAGTTTAAATAAAATCGTATGTCACGTGTTTAAATATATGTAAATATTATTCATCTTTGGTTGTTTCAGAATACTTCGTGTTATAGAATTGTTACATATCCCACTCTCTGTAAGCAGTCCTCTAAAATATAAGGTTACAAAATATTAAGCCATAATCGTGTGTGTCTGATAGGCTAAAATGGTAATAAGATATACTGGGCACAAAAATGAGACATCTTTGATAAGAAAAAAGAATGAAAAACTTATTATAAAATATTCTTTCTTTATATGTAATTGATTAGATAATAATCACAAGGTGTCCTTAAACGTGCAAAGAGATAAGAAAGCATAACAGGACGTAACTTTTTATTAAGGCGCGTCATTCTCTCATAAGGTATGTTCGTTTTCTATCTACTTTTTTACTAGCCGCCTTCGGTGACCAGCTTGTTCGCCAGGAATATGATTTAAATTGAATCTTGCTTCATATTATATTTATGGTTCCTTTAACGACGTAATTTTAAACTTCAGATTGTGGCAGATATTTAACCCATGTTCTTTTAGTGGCCTTCACCTGTTCTGTTCATTGTCTGCATAAATGTCCCTAATGGAGTCAAATAACTATGTCATGTAACATCTAATTTCACGTTGTCGGCGCCATCTTCACTCACAGAATTAGAAAAAGAATGCTAAATAAGTTTAAAAAAAGAAAATATTAATTGTAGCAAGAATAATGGCTAATTTAAATTCCTTGAACTACACAAAATGATCGATAACTGATATAAAAAAATCAGAAATCTTTCAATTTATTATTTTTCTATGATTGAAATTTTATGCAGTAAAAATTTTAAAAAAAATTAAATGCCTGCAAATTTATTATTATTTTTTGTTGCCTTATGAGAGCGATTATTCTTTATGTAGCGAAATATATCATTGATTACCATTTTTATATTTTTCATTAAATTTCTTTCAATAATTTCTCTTATCAAAAATTTTTATTATTTGGAATTCATTTAGTATTTCAAATTTGCTTCAATAACTTCACAAAACTGTCTTATTTCTAAATCGAGTAATATTTCAAATTCAGTGTGCCAATTTGATCTTGATCTTAACAATTTTGGATAAAATAAATTCTTTTGAAAAGAAATAAACACATAATCTATTTCAAAACCAATGTAAGCAATGACGAATTCAAAAAATTTAGCTCGGAAAAATGTACAAATACGCAAATGTAATGCACAGTCATCTCCTTTATTAGTCAGAAATTTTTATATAGATTTTTCAAAAACTTTTAATATGAAATCCCTAATGAATTTGAAATTATTTTACTTTTCTTTCACGATGTTACAACTTAATTATAACATTAATTTCATCCAAGCAAGCATTATTTTCAAAAACAAAGAGAGAATTCCTATGTTTGATTAAACTGTTTAAACAAATAATGCATGCTACTTTCAGAAAAAGTCTAAAATATTGATACACAGGGTAAGGCAGAAAGGCCCCTTTTTTAAAAAAAATCACAAAATCGTGAATTTTTTCTAAAAAGAAATTTATTGACATAGCTGAGTTCGTACTGGAATGCCATTTGCCAAAATCATTTGTGGAATTCCCATGCGGTGCCCGTTATCACTTATGCATTTCTGAAAGCGTTTCCTCATCTTCCATCTCATGCGTGAAGTTCAGTCGCAGGGTGTAATCTCCGGTTTTCAACTGTTGCACAACGGCCGATTTGTAGGGGTGGAATTGCAGATCTAAATGCAAAAAACGACTTACCGAACTTTTAATGAGGCCATTCTCAGAAGAATGCTTCCGAGCAGTTAGACTCGGACTGCTCTGCGCAGTACGGCTTGTTTGACGCTTTCCACGTTTTCAGGGGTACTACCGTTCGTATAACCCCGACAGTCTTTTGCTCATTAGTGTGCCTCGTGTACCAAGTGCTGAAACCCAACGTAGGATAGTGTTACGAGCGGGAACAGTTTGATTTCTATGGATATTAAAATGGCAACAAAACTCACGTTGAACTGCTTGACAGACTCGTTATTATGTATGCAAAAACGCGGTGTTCTATCGTCCATGGCTTCATGGCTTCAATTGTAAGAAAATGGTAAGATTTCACGAATCTAACGCCACCTACCGCGCATCGTTCACTTCATCTGGTGATGAGTTCTAGCTATTTCAAGCGTCCGTCAATTCTACTTCACCCTGTTTTCCTGGTAAATTCAATGCAAATTTCTCATTTATATAAAGACAATACAGAACCTTCTCTATAAAAAGTTATTTCAGTTTTAAATGCAGTTTACGAATGATGAACTATCTTAACATGCATCACTGGAGATTAGAAGTTTTTTTTATTGCCCACGCCGATCCTGCTTACCAAAAGGGTGTAAAGCATGTATGTTGTTGTTTGCGATTGTAGCTGAGATTCTGCAGAAAGATTGCGAATTCTTTAACCTTCTAGCAAGCGCGCCCTCTATAACAAGATGAAAGGTCGCACGTATTTCCTAGATACACTATTGTAAAATAGAATTTTTTAAGAGGGTAATTATTAAAATTAGGTTGTAATTGGATAAAGGTTAATAAGTACAATTATTTTAAACAATTTTTATTTTAAAAGGAATAGAAACGAAGGAAACATAAACCACAAAGACCAATATAAAATTATCAAAGAATTAGCTAAATGACGTAAAGATAAAATAAATGAAATTGCTAATATTTCATCTGAAATATTTAGATTTGTAATATAAAACTGGAAAGACAATATAGAAATAAAGAAGTAATTGAAATTTTGACATATAAATCAAGAAGTCAGTTTCATATTCATTCCATTGCAACGATCGAGTGTATCTCTGAAATATAAATATCAGATTCGCAGTGTCCTATTAATGCCTCGAATTTCAAACAATGACTAACTGTTCGTCGAAGAGAGCTGGAAAAATAGCGAAGGTCATGCTTTCGTAGCGTCCGCTGGTAAAAAGATGTAAAACGAAATTCTTCTCTAGTGTATCTCTCACATAGACGTGCCCGCTGGAAGGTTAATAAGCATTCTCGAAACATAATGGATGAGGTAGCTAAAGATAAATCAACTTTGAAGTTGTGTCAATTCAAAAAAAGGAAACATTTTGAAACTTACACTTCCCTCTTTATTCACACTGTAATACAAATATACTACAGCGTTTTGGAATTTTGTGCCATTTTGTAGGAATGTGATCGTTTATGAGAAAAATTAAATAAAAAACTGTTTGCCGTAGTAGTGCAAAAATACAAGTGCAGTAAAAACAGATAATGCTGTGAATGCAGAGAAATAGTTGAGTCTATCAGACTTCACTGAGTAAAATATTAAAAATTTGCTTGCTTAAAACATGCTTGTGAAAATACGATTGCGGCCAAAGCAGAAAGAATATACAGAATAATATTAAAATAAAATAAAATAAAACCGTAAAGCATACAAATACAGAGTAACAGATTAGCGCAAAATAGACAAAAAAAAGCAATAGTATGCGAATTAAAAAAATCTTTCGAAATATTTCTTTAATGAAAAAATGAATCATTTGCATCATGCAAGGGGATACATGAGTATTGCTATCGTAACTAAATATCATCTACCCTGTTAAACTTTTTAACAGGCAATTGAATGCCCCACTGGGTTAAGCTACAGTAGAGAAAGAAACTAAACTTTTCCCAACAACAATTTGAAATTAGTTCAACAAAAAAATACGCAAATATTGATGTGTTCAAAATATTATACTTGAACTACAGTTATTTATCGCCTGATTTTTGTCTCCAGTTTCAAATCGTAGGTAGCATCTTTTCCAAGACAAATGGAAAACGTAATAATTTTGAATTATTTTACTTTATATAACTAGAAATAATTGAATATTCAAATTTTTACCAATTTCCTCACAAAGAATAATAAAAAAACATGATCTACGTCTTCAAAAGCGAAAAAATAGTTAGTAACATTCCTTGGAGTCTAATAAAGTTTTAAATAGAAAAATGGAGAGAGAGCTTTATTCTTAAATATTTTAAAGGTTAAAATAATTTTCAGTACGAAATATAGTATTAAAAAAACGTACAAATTTAAATGAATGAAGGAAATAGAATACTTTAGTATACTTGAAATTTAATAATAAATAAATTTATGTGAGAGCTTAAAAATTTATTTAAAATAAGAGAAAAATAATACGAAACATTTTCAACTCTCTACAGATAATCTTGAAAACAGCAAAAGATTAACATTTTAAGTACAAGTTTGGACTTGGAAATAAAATGAGAATTTTTTTATAATAGGAATATTTTTGTTTAAGATAAAATTTCAATGAAATTTAGAAGGAAGAGGTAAAAAAGAATTGAATTTATTTTAAATGCATTTTCGTCCTTTTCGAGATATTAAAAATGGCATAAAGTTTTAATACAGAAAAATATGCTTATGGTTTCTTAAATAATTGTAATAGAGTTTTGATTCATACTCCTAAAACGATTTTACATAAAATGTATTTTTTCTCTCTGAAGTAATTGAATCCTTTTTTCGAGGCAGCAAATTGAGAAGACTATTAAATAAAACAAATTATACAGCGCTGCGCTGATATATGATGTATAACAAACTTTATTGTGCTAAAATCTGCTAGAAATGTAAGTCAAGAAATTTTAATCAATTGCATTAAAATAATTTTTAGTTTGTGTTGTCTATCTATAATAAAATGTTGTACCGTAACATAATAGTAAAATGTTCTATAATAAAATATTTTGTTCAGTAAAGTCTAAAATAAATTTTCCTACTGTAACTACTGTACTGTAATAAAATAATTCGTAACGAAATATACGCATTTTAGGTATTTTCTTTTCTTCTGAAAAGACATGGTTATCCTAACGTTATGCTATCGTTGCACAGCATCTGGATTTCGTAATTTCATTATCAGTTAATCTTGATTGTATAATTTACGTAATGTACTGATTCGTGAGAAATGAAGCTCCAAACTCGTATGATCAAAGAAACCACACACGTATAATCAAAAGGCCTCTCTATAATCCCCCATAACATAAATATCACGTGTCTGAATGTCTTCTCAAAATTTTAGGTCGCTATTATTGCACGTATAATTCTGTACTCTCTAGTTCCGGGGATTTTTGACACAACTATGCATATAATTAATGTTTTGCGTTGAAAACTCTATAAAACAAATCACTGTTTAATTAGCATATTTCACAGGAACGTAAAAGAAAAAAGTATTCATAACGAATTTATCTTTACAATTTACGACGATTTCAACCGTCCAAAGGCTTTTATGTAATGTTTACTTACCTGGGATAAGTGGGTAAATCGAATATTTACAGACGAAGTTATGCAAAGACCAATATTATTATCTGTAATGATTTTATTAGCTTTATGCATTTGGAAAGATTTCCGAGGAAGAGAGCTTTGAAAAATGAAAAAATTTCCTTCAGGCGCACGAAACAAATAGCTGTATTAGCTTTCCGAGGCCGTAAATGAGATTGTTAATTCCAGCTGAATCAATAGAGTTTTTTTTCAAAAGAAAACCGTGATTGAATCCGTATCAATTGTTTAAAGGCTCAGAGATTTTTATTCTTCGGGGCTCATTTCTCTAAGAAAATGCTCTAAACATTTTTTTGCGACTGTTTTTGGTAATTCTTGACCAAATTCAAGTATTTCCTCTAATTTTTTTACTTTTGAATAGTATGGTTATTGAAATGATGATAAAAGTCGATTAGCTTTCGAAAACAGAACTGGAGTGATGCGTTATGTTTTGATAGCTTCCTATATCATTTTACAATTCTTTTAAACATACAAATAGCGAAATTCAAAAGACAAAATAGATAGATAAAAAAAAATAACTAAATTCTCTAAAACTTTATTTCATATATTAGGTTGATGGGAAAGTTACGAGGGTTTAAGATAAGGAACTCTTATTGGAAATAAATAATTGATTCACACACACACACACATAAAATAAATCATTAATATATTCTCCTTCGTTTCCTATAATATTTCACCATTTCTCATAATCTTTAATTTCCAGTTTCCAAGAATTATTTTGGTTTTTACACAAAATTTGCTTTCAATTTAAACATCCTAATCACTATGGAAGATTTTGCCATCAAAAATATTAGTGCTAAAAATATATGCATCAATGATGTCGCTAATTTAATATTAAAATCTATTTCTCACATACATAGATGACGTTTTATCGATAAACTTACCATTTAGATGCTACAAAAGGGCAACGTTGGGGAAAATCTAGTAATTTTATATTGTTGTCAAATGCCGAGAACAAGACTTACTCGCTCCCTGTCTTAACTTCAAGGAGAAGATGTCTGACCCACTACGACATATTTAACATACATGCTAACACCACAGCATATCCCCGAACACGGAGCATAAACGGCTCCCTGTCGGTTGAATGGGTATGTTTGAAACTTTATTGAAAAGCAAAAGAAAACAAAAATCAAGAGATATAAAAACACATAAAAAGTAAACTTAACTATACATAAACAGAGAAGGATATAATGTTACATAGAGAGTTACAATCCAAATATAATATAAAATATATACAAGAGGAGTTATCAGATGAGTGCAGTGAAAGGTTAGAGTGTTATCTCGAGTTACATTAATGCATATAATTTTAGCCCTCGCACATGATTCGGGGCAGTTAGTGTTGTTCCATACGGCGTTAAAGAAAAATAGATAGTGTATTACAACCAGAATTACATTGAGGATTACAGCCGTAACTCTACCCACAGTATGTGAGGTTGTTTCCTGTGCTCTGTCTTGTTAATTTTGCTTAGGGTTCACCTAAATGTTAGCTGAGAATTGTTACTCCAGGGTTGGCAGTGATATGAAGAGAGAATTTTTCAAATGAATCATAGATGAAGAGCACATGTTGGCTGGTTGCTATTCAGTTAGGATACTATTCTGCTCGACTGTGAATTCATCGATTTTCTGGATCCTAGATGTGAATCTGTGGAAGTGTCTATTTCTAGATTGGAGTCTGTGTCGGTGTTGTAATTTTGACTTTTAATTAGGTTTTCGTTATTCGCAATGTATTTGTTGAGATGATCTATTTTTCGTCTTGAGAGTTTGCTGGATACGACGCTCTTCCACCAATGGATGGTGCATTCTGAGCTTGTTTCCTTGTGGTGGTTTGGCCTACTTTATGGCTGCTTCGTGGGCTGATATTTCAGCTGGAAGCACTGTATTGGCTGGGATGCCCTTGGCCTTCCAAGTTTTAGTGTCGCCTACGTTTGCAATGGCACAAAAAGCACTGCTCGTTTGATCGTTTATCTTTGATCCATCTGTGTAGACTTCGATTGGTGTTCTGTTAGATGGGTCTTGTTCCCTTTGTGAGATTCTGTCCTTCAGGTAAAAAAGTGCAGGGTGTATTATTAATTGTCGCGATGGCTGTTGATAACTTTCATGATCGAAGTGGATATCTTCGTAATCGCAATTTCTCCTCAGACTACACCCTCACCAGTGTATATTGCATTTTGGCTTTAATGTGAAGAGGCATTTGACCCCCTATGACCTGAAAAGCCGACGTTTGGGGTGGTGTTGTACCCCTTGTAATGTTGAGAAAAAACTTTCTTTGGATAAAGGATAGGAGTTTCTATTGTCTATCTGTGATGTTGTGGGCTCATGATGCTAAGGCATAGAGTATGATCTATTCAACCACTGTTAGGTACAGCTGTATCCTGATGTATTTGATGTGTTCTCAGCTTGTTCCGGCTACTTTCTTGAGCCCCTGGCAAAGGATTCAGAACTTGTTCTTTATTGCTGATAGGTGTGCCGTGAAGTTCATCCTATCACCAATTAGTACTCCCAAATATTTAATTACTGAGGCTCTTTTTATGTTATTTGATCGCCATTTTATTTCGGAGTACCATATTGATCCTGTTTATATAGAGATAGCTAGTTTTGTCCAGTAAAATTTCAAGTTTTTGGTTGTCGGACCAGGTCTTTAAGGTTTGTCTGCTTTATTGGCCAGGTTTCTGACTTCCTGTTTTGTCCCACTGTTCAACAGAAAGACGAATTAATCGGCAAATGCCTTCAGGTGTACCCCTTGGGGCCAATCCTGTTGGAAAACTTCGTCGGCCACCAGGTTCCAGAAAGCTGTGCCTGTGCAGGAGCCCTGGGGGCATCCTTGTTGCTGATCCCACATTTCTGGGACTTGAGAGGTATTTTTCGCCACTTTCCTATTGGAAAGAATATCTTTAAGAGTGTAGAGAGTGCTGCTGTGGTACTTCAGGTTGTAGAGGCGTTTTTTGATTGAGGTGTATTGCAGGTGGTCAAATGCCCCTTTGATGTTCATGAAGATCATCAGAACCTGTTGGTTGCTGTTTTTCGCTGAATATTTATCTTAACGAGGAGGTCTAGGATTGTTTCTTCATTAGATCTATTGGTTCTGAAGCCGTATGGTTAGGATGTTGAAGGTTATTTTTTCTGAGGTGGTGGTTGAGTCGTTCCAATAAAAATTTCCCCAGTATTTTGCCCAAAGTTGGAAGGACAGTCACTGGGCGGTAGGATTTGATGTCCGATTTGTTAAGGACTATAACTCCAGTCGGTCGCAGAAATAAATTTGCTGGTATCATGGAGTTGCTACTTTTCCTCTATTATATCCAAAAGCAAGTTGGCTCTGGTAGAGAGATCGTTTTTTAAGTGTGCAGTGTACTTCACTTTTCCTGTTTTAGTTTTCGATTTAGATCTACCATTAATGATGTTTCTAAGTTTTTGGCAAGTTCCTGCAGAGAGGAGTCCTAATCATAGGAGAGGGGAGCACTTGATGATATCAACGCCGAAGAGGATGTTGCTAAAGAGGAAGAAAGTTCTCTCTTTCTGCTGCACGGAGAATCCTCGCTTTAATCGGATTTCGAAATCGCGAACTCAGATACTGAAGCAGAGATTCATTAACATGCAAATGGAAGTGAAATGTGCCGCGCCATTTTAAAGTTAAAATCAAATGCATATCTTGCAAGAGGATTGTTATTTGTCTTTTGGAATTTGTTGACGTAAGAACCATCATTGGCTAAACTGAGCCAATGAACAACTTGCAAGAAGAATAAGAGTGAAGTTGATGCCGGCAATGTGCAATTTGATGTTCCTTGTCCCAGCCAGTCACTTGACTCTATTAGGGACGTTCATGCAGACAACGAACGTAACAGGTGTAAAACTACTGAAAGAACATGGGTTAAATGTTTATCACAATTTAAAATTTAAAACTGTTAAGGAAACCATGAATATCAAATAATGCATAAGAGATTCAATTGAAATTATATTCCCGGCGAACAAGCTGGTCGCCGAAGGCGGTTAGTATCCTAATACATTTTGCTTTCATATTTTATTTCATCAAAATTTTTGTAAAATCTGTAAACCAAGCCCTCCGATATATTGCTTTGCTTATATTGAGAAATATACCTATTAAGATGAATGGTTATGGTTGCTATGTTTTCATTCTTTTCTTAGCATGTTTTAATACAGCTATAATTTTAATGTTGAAATCAAATACATATTTTACAAGAGGAATGAGAAAGTGAAGATAATGACGATAATATGGAATTAGAGTTTACATGACATGGTCAGTTATTTGACTCCATTATGAACATTTATGTAGACAATGAGCAGAAGAGGTTCAAGGTCACTAATAGAACATGGATTAAATATCTACCAGAATCTGAAGTTTAAAATTACGTTGTTAAGAGAACCATGACTATAAAATTATTCAAGATTCAATTGAAATCATATTCCCGGCGAACACACTGGTCGCCGAAGGCGGCTAGTAAAAGAATAAAAGCAAACTGTGGAAATTAGGAAGACTTCATTCTTGGTAATTTCTTAAATTTTGAGACAGTTGGTAATTTTTAGTTTCATACCTATTTGGCGTTTAGTCATATGATGTATTGTAACCTTTCTCTATTCCAATCTTTTTGTGATTGTTTTGTAGGTGAATCTGTTTTGTGATTCCGAAGTAAATTTGTCAATTTACGTTCTCTTGCGGAGTTGAACTTCACTCTCGAAGGTGTGATGAATAAAATATTTCTAAATTTACAGCATACTTCAAGCTATAACTTGATATACGATGGTGTGCAATATCTTGATTTTAAGTGGTTTAATTCCTTAGGCTATATAGAATAAGTCAATTTAGGGGGACTTGTGCCTATCGAGTTAGGGACACTTGGGCCTAGACAATTATGCAGTTGACCCTAATGAAAAAGCTTCACACAACATGACTTGATATAAGTACATTGGCATTTACAGCAGCTTTGCCGATCATAACCGATTGAAGTACAATGTTTAAATGGAATCAATTTTCTAGAAAAGTGAATTTTGTCGCCAATATGGCAACCCAAGCAATAGAGCAGGATGAGTGCACTAGCAGTCATTTGCCTTGATGCTTGTTGTAACTGCCAGTGTTTTTAGTCGTTGAATTTCATATAAGTACAGTTATTTTAAAATTGTTTTAAAGTAATTATTTGAAAGGGTCAAGTTTCCTTACTCTTAGGGAGAATCGAAACTATGTGATCTAATCGATTTCTTATAATATAATTATTTTATGTTCAAGTGACATATCTATTTAGCACGAGTATATACCTTATTCTTAAATACTAATTACCTTATTAAGCAAAATATTTCAGAAGTATTAGAAGAATTAAAATTGGATGTCGAACCTACCTAGTTTCCTTTACAAAGAATCCAAATTTATTTAAGTCAAAAATAAGAAGAAATTTTTTACGAAGAAGGGGATAAATTGTTCCACTCTATTATTCTTGCGAACAAAGTAATACTCCTTTGAGAATAACAGTTTCAAGAATAAAATGAATTTTCATTCTTGTATTCTGGGCTAAAATTCACTTTGAAAAATACATTCCTTACAATGAGTAAATTTACAATGGACTTGGGAATATAAAAATAATTTTTTTTTCTTTCATGCACAGTAATAGAGATATATTGTTATCAATAGATTTGGTTTGATCTCCGTTTGTTTTGGCATAACAGCCATTCTTGGCTAAGCTGCGCAATTTCTACCAATAACTCACAAGTTTTCTTAAACTAAAGTTTTATTTCACAGCAGGTTCCTTATTCATTAAAACAGTTACATGATCCGACATTTAAATTTTGCCATGGAGAAGAACTAAGTTTTATTTTTACAAGTGGTTTCAGCTCAAATAATTTCTTTGAGAAACCAAGACGGTACAAACAAATTATCAAAGATCGAGAACACGCAGGTTAAACTCGTTTTAGGGTTGAAATGTGGCTCCCAATGTGAAGAAATTTTGAAATCGTTGCGATAATTTCAAATATTCTGAACTTTTCTCAAATGTTAACTCGTTAAATCATCGAAATCCGTTTAATGCTACAAACGTATATTCATTTATAAGTATTAATTTTAAAGTCTTTAAGATAATACTAGTATGATACTAAGTATAGAAATCAATAATTAAATTTTAAAATTAAATACTTACCATAGAAGTGAGAAAAATCATATCTTTATTACATATCTTAGGTACTAAGTATAAATACATTATATGATTTAGTGTATTTATTTATAAAAAAATCATTAATCTTTACCTGACGTAATGATTTTCTGTTAACATTAAGTAAAGCATTATCAATAGAATTAAGTTCTTTGAATGTTTTTTTACTATTCTTTTGATAAAAGATATAAGTTTGAAGTTTTTCAATGGGGTCCATTACGTCTTTAAAGGAAAGTGGAATAACTTCTTCGTTATCGCCGGCATTACCACCAGGCAATTTGTCTTCTATTAATTTATCAATTGTGGTAATTTCGGAATCATGATATCTTTATCACAATTCGCATACCAGAAGAGAGGAAATTTTCACATTTTAGAAGGGAGAAAACAACCTGTAACAGAAGCTTTGCGTCGTATTAACGAAGTACTTTATCATTACTACGAATCGAAATGAATCGGGACTGTGATGAAGTGAGGTATAAATGAGAAGCTTATAATCGGTGTTTTACTGTATATTCAAACTTTTAGACGATGGTAAATGAAATCAGTTTTTCTACGTAACTTTAAAATAAATGTATCAATTTTATTGGAATGTTAACCCTTAAGTGTGTCATATGAGTGTGATTCGTGCATCGAATTATCGTATTTTTAAACTGAAAATATAAAATTGTAATTCATTGACTTTATTATAGGATGTAAATATGGCGGGTAATCTTGAAACATCGCAAGTGTTCAGTGGACTCTTAGAAGAATACATACGACAGCACACTTCCAAAACAAAAGGTGTCATCTGATTACACAGAACAAGAAAACACCACAGTTTAGGTGTTAAATTGCATCTTTAGCATTGTAACAATAAAATATTTAATGTTAAAATACTATAAAGAATGGTGTTAAAAATGTTCGGGAGAAATATGAATAGATATATCCAAACTTTTGAGCAAGAGAAATACCTAGATAAGGAGTGTTGTTATGCTTAAGCTATTAGAAATTTTAAATTCAATAAAAATGTAATAGCATTCAGGATCTTTCATGTCTTATTTGAAATCTTTGGAAATATATATTAATCCCATTAATAAAGATCATATTAGTATATGGCACCATGAATAAACTTCTAATATTATGCTTAAATACTCGTCTCACTATACTAATAATCGGGAAAGTTATGTAACACTTTTGCGTGCATTGACCTTCCAATACATTTCTTTTTCAACTTCAGGTTCCGTGAAATCTCTTTTTCTGCACGAAGAAAAGAAATCGAACATCAGGATAATGCTTGCTGTTCCTTGATTACACAGCGCTATCTGTTTCTCATCCGTCCAGCAGAGTTTTTTTTTGCTTCTGAGGTTTTTCTTCATCCATACCTCCGACATACCTCCATCGTCTTTTTCGACTCCTTTTTTCACTCCTCTCGTAATCCTGTATACGGATAACACTAGGCTGAGAAAAAAGACCTTACAAAGTAAAAGACTTTTTCAAGTTCCCTATGGAATGTAATAACACTCATTAATGGCATTTTTAGCACAAATAAATAGTTAGTCCTTTTTTAGTAATACGATGCATTTATGCGATAGAGCAAAATATCATATAGTTGACTAATGGATGGTACATTTTGTCCATATAAGCATTACTACGTTCTCTTACTTATCTTGTAGTATCCTGTTACTTTCCTATTCTTTGATATGGATAAAAAGCCAAATCTGAAAGATAATTATGCGAATAAAATTTCTTCCCGCCTTTTATTTCATCATATATGGCAAATTAAATTAAAATTGAAAAGAGTTTGTTAACATTTTAATATCTTAAATAATTTTTACTCAAAGAAAATGAAAATTGTTCCAAAATAGGAGGAAATCGAATACTGAAAGAAAATTTTGAATGAGATTAAAAGCTTGTTTTCCAAATTGTAATTATTTTTCTCATTAATTAATTATTTTTCAATTTGTATTATTCAGAGACCTGCTGATAAATAGAAACTGGAAAATAGTCTGATTGGCTTTCTGATACAGAAACTTGAAAGAAATTGTTCACTGTTTTGAAAAGTAAAAATATTGCTTTAAATAATAATAATGAGAATTTTATATGTAAACAACCATAAGTAGTCAAATTTTAATTTTGAAAAGGATAGGCATATGTTTCCCTGTAAATGGGCATTGCATGAAAAAGATATTTACTGAGAATTACAAGAGAATAATTTCAACCTACGCATGTGTAGAAGGTAGCATAAAAGAAAACATATTTATCTTTTTTAATATTTTTGGAATGTTTAGCATGTTATTTAGAAATTATTCATAATTGTTAATATAGTTGCTACAAATTCTTTACTGACTTACTGAATGTGACATTCTATCACTGACAAAAGCATAGCTCCCTTATCAAACACAGACAGCAAGTTGACAGACAACAAGTTAAAATTTATATAATTAGGATCCTAATATTTACCCAAACATTTATATGTTATCAAGCTATATTAGTGAGCTACTTAATATTTTTTTCTTTTATTGAAATTTAAGAAATAATTAATCTATTGGTTTGTTCGGAAAGTCACCGCCGATTCTTGAAATAAATAATTTTTTTTTGCAAAATAATTAAATGTATTTAATAACATATACACCAATTTATTCGATGATGATTTTCCACTCTCTTTTTAGGAAGTTTCATTATATCACTCTCTCAGAACATCTTTTGCTTATCGCTAAGAATTTTCTCAAGATTCCGTTAACATTTCTCCAGAGAAGTGAAATTCTTTCACTTTACCAAATTTTTCAAAGAGTGGAGCAGATAGTATTCCAAAGGTGCCAAATCAGGACTACATGGAGGGTAGGATAAGACACCCTAGCCTAGCTGTAACAGTTTTTACCAGGTGGCAAACGATACATGTGGTCTAACGTTATCCAAGACCATCTATTTAGATTGGCCAATTCTGTGTGATTCTTCTGACTAATGGCTTGATTTACATTATCCATCTAGCAACTACATTTAACCGAATGAATCGTTTAGTTAGGCGACAGCATCTTGTAATAAACAGTGATTGAATTTTATCGCAAAATTAGTTACCGAACATAGCCCATACATTAACTGGATTGTATCAGAGGATATTCTTTCCCATATGATGCACAACTCTAAAAAAAGAACTTCATGAAATTACAGAAATAGTAAATATTATGAAGAACTTGGAGAAATCCCAGACATCAGATCCATCTTCAAATGGACAAAGAACAGAAGAGAAGACATAATTTGCGCATTTTTAGTAAAACATTCATAACCCCAGACCTTTTGAATAAATTTAATCTTTCAGACAATCCAATGTGTAATACATGCAACGTTATGAACAATCTGGATCATATTTTACTTCACTGCTCTAGGTATTCAACCATTCGTGGTTATCTCTGGAACGAACTTGGACTTGTTTCTTCAGCAACCTATAGATTTAAGGAACTCACAAGCAAAGTCTTTGAAAATAAACAGAACCTTCATATTTTCCTCCAGAACCTGAAGTTTTTTGACATTTTTTAATTTGAACCTTTTGTGAATACGGGGATGATAGCCTTTGCAGCTAAAAATCCCCCCCCCAAAAAAAACCCTCAAATCAATCAATCAATCAACAATGATCTTCCAACTTCACCAGCAACAGAGCATAACTTTCTGGGAACCTTTGGGATGGCTGATAGAGGCTCAGTCGAATAACTCCAAGACCATTTTAGGTTAACATTACACTGGACAACAACCATTTTGTTGCCCGTATGATTTTAGCTAATTCTTATGTATTTTCACGCTCTGAATTCGAAAAACCAATCAGAATTTGTCTATCACCCTCCAATTTTATGCAACATGAACTCTCACTAAAACCTCTGTCCACTCCTTTCTTTTGTTTGCATCAATGTCGTAGCCAAAATACTTTTTGTTGCCTTTGAGATCTTGACTGATAATGGTGTTTTCTGGTCACTGAACCCGAATATAATCTCGAAAAACCTCTATAATACTCTGTTTTTGAATAACACTACTCGTAATTGCTTACAAGTACATAGAAAATAGCATTGTAATATGTCGGATCTTGTGTCAAAAATACTTTCTGAAAAAATTAGTTGCCGGCCAAGAAGATAATTTTTGGGTTTGAAATGCTCTTACAATTATAATTTTCATAAAGAAAAGGCTGTATGTCAAAAATTATAAGAGGCGTTTTTGGATCGAAAATCCTGCAACGCAAATACGATTCAATGCATGAGCCACTTTGTGAGGACAGATGTTTCTGTTTGGCAGCACGTGGAAGTTTTTGCCAAGATGGTGGTGTGATATTTTGGAATGATGTTGACTCGTTGTTTAAGGCTATAGAACTACAATATAACCCTCAAGAATGGCGTTTGTTTATAGCAAAGCAATTCTGTTACAGAATGGTAACAAGCACCCTTCGATTCATGTAGAATGTAGCCGTTCGTATGAAAGAAACATACGGAACCTTGAAGAATATGTTGTCTAGTATTGAGTACAGCAAGCATTCTTGGCATATATGCGCCGATTTAAAAGTGATTGCCGTCTTAGTTGGATTGCAAACAGGCTATACCAATTTTTTTTGCTTTCTGTGCCAGTGGGACAGAAAAAAAGCACTACATCAAGAAGGTGCGGCCCAAGCGACAGTTCCTCATACCGGGTGTGAAGAATGAAGAGAACGAACCACTAGTTGCCTCAGAAAAAATTCTCTTGCCTCCATTGCAAATCAAATTAGGTTTGATGAATTTTGTTAAAGCGATGGACTGTGGAGGAAGTGGATTTCAGTACTTAAGTCTGAAGTTTCTAAAAGTGAGTGAAACAAAAATTAAGGAAGGCATATTTGTTGGGCCTCAATTTAGACAAGTAATGAAGGATCCTATGTTTGAGAGTAAACTGACTAAGAAGGAAGCCGCAGCATGGACATCGTTTAAGGAGTTATCAGAAAACGTCTTCGAAAATCACAAAGCGAAAAACTAAGGCAAATCGTCAATAACTTTCTTAAAGTCCTACAAAACCATGGGGTGCAACATGTCGTTGAAAATCCATTTCTTGCACTCTCACTTAGAATTCTACCCTGAAAGCCTTGGACCAGTAAGCGACGAGCATGGTGAACGGTTCCATCAGGATATCTCGAATATGGGAGCTCGTGACCGAGGGAAATGGAATCCCTAAATGTTAGTCGACTATATTTTGAAATTGAAAATGGATATTCCTCAAGCCAAGCACAGTCGACAGGCCAAGTACACAAGAAAGTGAAAGTTTGTAACATTTTAATATGCCTGTGTAAATATTGCAAGCTGAATATGATTTCCTAATGTATATAATAAGAGTTACTACGTTGCTCAAAAACTATAGGTGATTTAAAAAAACGGTTAACAGATTTGAAATCAGGGCACAAAAATACATAGGTATAGCACTTTCTTTCTCAAGCAACATGAAAAAAAATTTTTTTTGTTGTCCAGTGTTATTGCAGACGGACCATATATCACGCCCGTTATCATCTGCTTCAAAATCGACCATAAAGGCATATCTAGACGTCACAAGCTTTCTTTTGAAATTAAAAGTATCGAAAATGGTCCAGTGGTTAGGGTTGAAGGACTTTCCTCTTGTTTTGCTAATTATTTGAAATATACATATAACTGAAAAATAAATGCTCTTTAGGCAAGAAAAGAATTATTGTCTTTAAATTTCGTATTTCATACTTGTATGAAATTCGCTAACATAAAAAAGGGGGCTTTTCTACTTGAAGCATTGATGTTCTAGAAATGCTTCATGAAATGACGCTAAGAAACTTTTTTCTTATAAAATATCTAATTACATTTGTAAGTTCAACAAATTAAGAACGTTGAATTGTTTTCTCGAAATCATAAACTAATTTCAGTAAAACGAATTCTAATGTGGAGTGAACTTATTTTGCAGTTAAAGCCCACTTTATTAAATTTAGGCTAAATTATGTAAGAAAGTTTAAAAGAAAAAAATATTAACAGGGGAAAAAATGAAATGATAAGTTCCCTTATGAAAGTGTATAATAAAAAAGAAAGTAACTGCTAAACTGCCTTTTTCTCAAATACTTTCTCAAGTATTTTCTCGAAACAGGCAGACAAGTATCACATTCAAACATTAAAAGCAAGATTACTCCTTAAAAGACATTTACTAAGCAATTCCCTCTCTTGTTAAAAACTCTCTCGAAGGGACTTTCAAGACACTGCTCCACTTTTGGTAATTGCTATGCTTAATGTGAAACTTTCCTTTATTCGCTATTTCATAAATGACATAAGGAATGTTTTTCTGAGTAATGATTCCTTTTTTCCCCTTACTCTGCTCTTAGATCCCGCTGATTCCATTATATTCCGTTTTACGAGGTTCGCAGAACTTATAAGATTTCAACCGTTTTGTCGTAATGATATTTTAATCAGGTAATTTTAGAGTGATTATATGGTTTCACTCAAAACTAAGGTTATGCAATTTGCATGTCTGATCTTTCTAAATTAATAATTAGCATTTTGAAAGTACTTGATTGATATTTGAGCTTATTATAGAATTTTTGAATAAAGTGTTGCAAATCTAATGTACTAGAGAAAGAAACATGATGCTTTTATTAGAACTGTAATTATAAATCCTTATATTTCTTTTTGAATCTTTATTACATTTTTGAATAAAGTGTTGCAAATCTAATGTATTGGAGAAAGAAGAATACCAATTTTATTAGAACATTAATTATAAATCCTTATATTTCTTTGAATTTATTACGTACCAACTGAAAATGAACAAGAAAAATTTCAGAATAAATGTCTGTAATTTTTAGGTGATTCGAATCAAATTATTGATTTCACATGAATGAAATTAGGCTTTCATTCGTATTGGATTCAATTCTTGAATCTGCAGAATAATGATTATTTAACAGGAAAGATTTTTGTGTAAGTTTCAACAAAAAAAATTTTGATAATATTTATTTCTAATTTGATTGCATTACTCCTTATAGAATTTTTAGTTAATATGTCATCATTTTTTGTCTACCATCATAATCTTTTTGTGTTGAATATCCTCTCTCTTACTTAACAAAGGATTAGACATACCTATATTGTTATGGTATTCTAAATAAATTGTGAAGTGTAACATCAGTTCCTAATAGTGCTGGAAATAACTCATTAAATATCAAATAATTTATAATTAACTCATGTTGTAATAAAAAGAATGAAATATTCTTAATGAATTTTTAATCGGAAAAATATCCTGTAGATATATATCAGCTGAGTGACGAATACGAATCCTCCGATATTATGATATGTCATTGTGGTAGTGCCTACATTAGAGTGGAGTGAAAGTATAGGCAAAAATATTTTTTTTCCAAATTCAATTTTTAATAACGCTGAAAAGTTGTCATTTGATACCATAAAGACAGACCTAAAATAGTTTTACTCTACCTTTCCATCTTGAGGGTCCGCTCTGACCTTGAATTCTACAAAACTTGTTTTGTTTTTGTAACCTTTTATTTTTAATATAGGCAATTCTTTTTCGATATTTAATTTTTAATAGCGCGGAAAAGTTGTCATTTAGTACCATAAGGATAGAGCTAAAATATTTTTATTCTACCTTTTCATTTTAAGGGTCCGCTCTGACCTTGATTTTAGAAGTCTTGCTTTATTTTTTAACTCTATGACATTTATAAGTTCTTTTCTCTTCCCAACATCAATTTCAAATAGTGCGGAAAAGTTCCAATTTGATATTAATAAGACAAAGGTAAAACAGCTTTATTTTAACTATTCATTCAACCCGAGGGTAAGCTCTCACCTCGAAACCCTCCACTTCTTGTCATCACCAAAAGCATAACTGACTATCTAACAGAGAACGGAATTTCTGTTGATAACATTGTAGCCGTTGGATGTGACGGGACCAACGTAAATACTGGAAGAAATTGAGGAGTATTAAGGCTTCTCGAGGTTTATTTTTTTTTTAAAAAAACTTACAGTGGTTAGTATGTCAACTCCAGTCAAACGATCTTCCGTTAAGACATCTACTGAAAAACTTAGACGGCAAAACTAGAGTAGTGGTATCATTGGAAAATCATTGATTGATTGTGAACAGTTGCCAATTGTACCCTTTGAGCCAATTCAATTTAATCTTCCATAAATAAATAGAAAAGACTTAAGCACTGATCAACAGTACATATTTGATGTTTGCCAAGCTGTGGCTAGCGGCCAGTGCTATAAAAATTTGTTAAAACGAGAACCTGGGACATAATCACACTCAAGGTGGTTAACGACGGCAAATCTCATTTTGAGATTATACATGACGACCGAAGTCCACCACAAAGCTTATACTAAGTAGCAGAATACGTTATGAAAGTGTATGTACCAATGTGATTTACTATTGAAATTCAACACTCCTACAAGGATGGTTCCAAATATGTCTTTGAAACAATAAAGAAATCACGTTATCTCTCTGCTGAATTGAAAGCTGTGATCGATCCTGTGATTCAGGGCAATGGTTACTTTGGGAATCCAGAAAATATACTAATAGCCATGATTACAGATGATCGAAACTTCATCAGAGAATTTTAATTTCGAAGCTGAAGACTACCGTGAACTCATCGATTGGCAGAATTGGGAAAAAACGGAACCTCCACTTTCAATGGGAATTTCAGATGAAACTTTGAAACAAATAGTGGTTGATGGTGCACCTTCTGAAGCGTTTGATTTCCAAAACTATCCGTGTCCTACTCATTCAGTGGAACGATGCGTTAAATTAGTCACAGAGGCTTCAGCTGCAGTTTGTGATGCAATCAGGAGAGATGGGTTTATTAGAGTCAGATTGGAGTCTAGACAACTTATGCCATAACTTAACACTAAAGCTAAATATCGTCAATAGTCAAGCTAATAGCAAGTCAAGTCACCCGCCAAACTATGTTTAGTTGTTTGCAATGTGGTTACGTTTGAGGTGTCAAAAGCGTAAGAATTTATTTAACAACATCTTTAGTTTTAAGGTGTAACTTGTGTGAACTGTTGCACGCTGGATTCATAATTTGATACTTTTATATTTAACCTTTGTTCTCAATCATATGGAAATTTCACACTGTAAAGTTCATAAGCTGCGCGGAGGCTCAAGTTATCTTTTATTATGTAAGTAAATGTTTTTACTGGTTAACTTGTGTATATATATAAAAATGAATCTATATTAAAGCTACTGTTTCCACAATAACAACTTCTAATACTTTTTTTCCCATCCTACGGTGCATTATGATGTTATTCAAATTTAATCCATTATTGGTCAATTTCAAGGGCTGAGCGGAACCTTTAAATATACTTTGTTATTAAAATGCTTGTACATGGTATATAATATATACAAAAGCCAACTTTTCCACTCTATTACATCAAATTTATCAAATTTCGATTTTTGATGAATGCATTATAACTATTCAATTTTGATGCAATATCTGTCAATTTCAAGGCATGAGCGGAGCCTCAAGATATTGTTTGCCATTAAAATTCTTTTACGTGGTAATATATATATACAGAAGGAAACTCTTCCGCACTATTGCTTTACATTCATCAAATTTTAATTTTTTCACTCCACCCTAGCTTACATGCCCAGCTATCATTGCTAAATAGAAAACTTGTATCGTATCTGCTATTGCCTTCATTGGTAGAAACATGCTCAAGAAGATTTGGCAAGAATTGCATTAAAGATGCATATCGTTCAACAAAGGAAGCGCATATTAAATATATGTGCTGTTTGAATCAAAACATAAATATATTGCCTCTCGATGTAGGGGGAGTTGGGATAGAATGATAAGAGAGAACATTGATGCAACCCATAAATTTTGATGATTGGAATGGCTCAAGATGTTCACATCCCCTCATAAATATGCCAATGTAACACTTAGCACAGGATATATTTTTCGGCCATGTATAGGCCAAAATTAATATACAAATGAATCAGACCGCTAATCTTCTCGTATAAGGGATTTTCATTCTAAGTAGGGGAAAGTCGGGTAAGATCGGTCGGGTCGGGTCTTAAGCTTTGGGGATTTTTCCTGGCCTCAATATTCGTTACAGGAGGATTATTATTTCGGTAAAATCTTTTTCAACTCTTTATTTTAAAGTGGTATTTTTTAATTTTATTTTCAAATTTGAGACCCCCAAATTTTATTTTAGAAAAAAAAGTTATTTTCTTCATCTTACCCGACTGTGCGGGTAAGATAACGAACGGTGTCGGGTAAGATGAAGAACTGAGAAAACAATTTATTTCAACATCCATATGCTATCAAAACCTATTTAAAATTGTAACGCGGAGGGGTTCGTCATCTTTTATTTAAAAAAACATTGAAGGATATCAGTTCATCAGAAAAAATTAAAATAATACATTATTGAAAACGTTTTGATTAGATCTTTACGAATAACACATGCATAAATCAAAAAATATTTACTCCGTGAACGCTATCCTTACCAAGCAGCAACCAAAAGTTGCATAAGAACAACTCAAAAACACATTACCGCGTACTGTGAATCACACTAATAACGGAGTGAAATCTTTTGGTGTGACAGGGCCAGCTGGTCGCTATAGGTCTCTGAAGATGTAGAAGGGGGAATTTATCCAGGGTAATTTTCGAGAAAAATCCGATTCGTTATCTTACACTCATCGTCGTCTTACCCGACTTTCCCTTATGTGTTGTGTGATTTCTTTAACTATTTACGTTTTCCTGTCCCGGGATCTACTCCAAAGATAGGAAAAAACATTCATTTTTCTGAACTATATTAAGTTTTGAGGTGTTTTAGAGTTGTTTTTGCATGAACACTTGTTTAAAGTAAAATTGTCTCTTGGAGCAGATTGATTCAATTGACTCCGGGACACATTGATACGCGTCTTCTGTGTGTATCAATGTGCCTTAACAGCAACTACTTTGTAACATCGTCTTCAGAAATGGGAAAAACGTAAAAATGAACTATCTAAGAGAAACACACAATTAAGTATTTGTTTAAACAATAAAAACGGTTTGAATTTCATTGCAGATAGTGAAAAGTATTATTGTAAATTAAGTTTAAAATATTTTTTACGAATTTATTAAAATTGGAGAAAAAATTGTACGGCATTTCAATATCATCGAAAAGATAATTTTTTGAATTTTCAGATAGTGTTAAAATTATTTTTGCTCTATATTATTTTTGTATAAGTTGACAAGGAAGGACGCGAAAATTTTCCTTAATTTTTATTAATTAAAATTTCATAAAACGACTTCGAAATACACATTCCCCCCCTCCAAAGTATTTTTACACAAACACTCATACACACACGCACTCGCACATTTCCCTTTATTATTTGTAAAGATTAATTATATTCTGAGGCATTATTATTTTTCCAGTCTCATTAAAAATTCTGAATTTTTATTAGAATAAAAGTCTGTTACTTTGTTAAACTTTTAAACCTTGATGTGGAATAGAAATTTTTTTGATAAAAAAATTTTGTTTTCATACCACACTTATTAATCATCATCATTTTCGATATTTCCGTGAAAGAATCAATGTGCCCGAAGTGTGTATCAATGTTCCCCTAGTATGAAGTAGATTGATACAAATCCATTTTCAGGAAAAAAAATCATAATAAGTATTTTTTTATGTCATTTATGGCCAAACCTCGACTGAAATCCTACATTAGATTAAAAAATGTATAAATATAGCTTATTATTACTAATTATTACCGCTGGAAAAATCAATTTTTGACTTTCCAAAAAGAGTGTATCAATGCCCCCGTATTTCCTCCTATAGATAGAATAACAACAACCTACTTCAGAGTAAAGTTTTGAAATCGTTGTATTCATGATCATTTGCCCTGTATAATAAAGATCCAATTTGTAAAAATATGTCCCTAATCTTAACGAAATGGATTAATATAATTTTGGTCAGATGTTATTTAGAATATTCTAAGTTAGAAAAATTTACGCAAGCTATTTAAATGACAGACACCTATGAATCTATTTATTCTCATGACATATTTTCTTGCAAGAAAAATCTTTGTGATCCAAATTCTGGCAGACCTTAACGTAAAAAAAATTTAATAAATTAAGTATTATTTGATTATAGGGAAATAAAGTCTATTAAAAATTATTAAGGAAATTGAAATTAATTGTATGACGTTAACCCCTTCGCCCTGGCGTCCAAGTATTAGGACACATCTTTATATTACTCTAGATTCCACATTTTTAAGAATTTAAACTTCAAACCCCTAGGCCCTGCTAATTATGTATTCAAGAATAGCAATATATTTTTATTTCTGCTCAATAATTGGCAGCATAGTCGTAACTGAGAAAATAATGGAGGCTTCTGACCATCTGCAGCCAAAACGCTAGTGCATGTTTTCTGAGTCCTCAAAAAATTATTATATTTAATACTCTGCTTTTTGAAAAATTCCGTAGTATAAATCATACTATTTGTGCCTAAATCAGTGTTTTTAACATAAAAATAATGAGAAATTGCACTACAAATGAGAATCAAACATTTGTTCTACTAATAGGACATCAGGGTTTAGAGCAAACAACATAAATCTTTATACTTGCTCTATTATTACTCTATCTACAGAACAAAACTTTTACTTTGTTTTACAGTTAACGATATTTCTTCTAAGAAAACATTGTATTGGATGTAAATTTTGCGTATTTTACAATTATTATTCAATTATAAACCAGTACCAATTGATGCAAAATTGAAAACGGGGGAACGGGATAGTTCAGATAAATGGGTTACAGAAGCTGACAAAAATGGTACGGCAATCGTGCGGACGTAGTTAAAAGATGGAGCAAAAAATATGTCACTTTTGTTGAAGTTTCCAGACCTGAAATTGTAAAGTTTTACAATAAAAGTATGGGGGAGAGCGGATAAGCATGACTTATTAATGTCACTGTAACAAGCGGCTATAAGGAGCAAAATATGAACCATCTGCACCATCTTTCATTATTTCAATATGGCTATAATAAATTCTTCTTCTTGGTACAAAAGAGATGCAAATTGTTCTGGAATTCCCCAGAAAAAACTAAATAGATTTATTGGAATCCACATTTCAAATAGTAGAAGCTCTTTCATTTTCAAATCAGTCAGCAACCCCTACCAAACCCGGACGTCCATCAGGTATGTACCACCTCCAAAGAAAAAGTTAAATCTGTCAGACCTTGCAATGATGTGAGAGTTGATGGGATAAACCATATGATTGAAAGAAGTTCAAAGCAACAAAGATGCAAATTGAAAGGTTGTACTTCTAAAACTTCATCTTTTTGTGAGAAATGTGAAGCATATTTATGTTCTCATGCTCAAAGAAATTGTTTAAAATCATTTCATTAAAAATAATTGTAAATTGAACTTAAATTTAAAAAAATTGTCTTTACTTAATTAAAGCCTGGTGTAATATTATTAGTACATTTTTTAATTAGTTTGCTAATTGATAAAAAATATGATATTTCATATCTATGTTACTTGTATATAATAAAACCTATTTAACCACTCACTGATTTTTTATCTGTCCTGTGCATAATTCAGTGCCGAACGGGTTAAGATAATTTCCTGAACAATTTTCCCAAAAAAAGTGTTGAAGAATCTGAAAGACACAATTTTTGTAACGTTTTTCAAGCCCTCAATCATCTTCTATAAGGCTTCACTCAGGTTCGTCACCCACTATATAAGAAGCGTTGTTCTAAAATGCAAATTCTCTGCTAGATATATAACTATAGAAGCTGAAATAACTTTGTTGACATTTATATTTTAGATATTGCCATCGCAATATTTTGATGCTTTGGATTGTTAATGGCAATGTCTTGAATTTTTACAACCTGGTTGTAAATTGTTGTGACACTCCTTCTCTACCATTTCTTTCTTATTTTGCTTTGATTTTTCCCTCTATTTGCCCTCAGAGTATGCATGCAGAATTTTCAATCTTTCCAAACAAGCACACATTATTACCAATAATCAAATATTTATCCTTATTTCATTACAAAACTGATGACCAATATTTTTTTCTAGAAATTGTACATAAACAGTCTATTACAATTATTCGTATATTCAGTGTTAGAAATTCAGCTACAGACAAAAAATAATCTAAAACTGAATTTCTGATATTGAATCCAGAGTAAACGATACTCCTTTCTCAAAACCTCATATTCTTTCGCAGAGAGTTTTATACAAAATCGTCTAGCCATGGCAGCAAATATCCTGACACCTCACATACATTTCCTTTTGCTTACAAACAAGAGACACCTTTGACAGACAAGAATTGAAAAAAGGAGTTTTCACTTCGCTTCTCGACTAACTTTAACATTCTGACATTCTATAAATATTTAACAATATACAGCAATGTGAAACTTTTTGAAGCATTATTGTAAATGAAAAAAATGTTACAGTGAAATGATTTCGGGTATTGTTTTAAAAGTAGGGTGATATAGAATCCATTGTTTCACTGAAAATAATTTCTAACTCATAGAAGTTCAACCTGATATTTCTATAATTTTTTTTTCCTAAGAAGTAAAATATGAAATTCTTTCTTTTTGAAGCTTAGCAAACAAATTGATTTCTTTAGTCATTATGTCAAACTATTTCTTTAATCATAAATACAGCCAAGTTATTTTTTCCTTTGCAGTGTGATTTCTCAACCTGGTGGAATTATTGACAAAATGATATTATATTTGCCCATTCCAGCTGCAAATGCCAGTCCATCATTTGACTAGAGAGATCTCTAAAAGAATTTCAACAATTTAAGCATTATTGTAAAATGCTTACAGAAAATAGATCAGCAAAGAAAAGAATATTTTGTTTCAGAAACTGTAGGATAAAAGTAAAAACACTGCTACTACGTTCTAAAATTCAGTTAAAAGTTTTACTTTATTTAATAAAAACATAATTTTTATCGTTTTTTATTATTTAAAAATCTTTAAATCTATGTCAGTAACATATTCAATATTCTTAATATATGAATATTTTAAAGAAATCCTTTCTTTCAGGAGTGATGGTTACTTTCTTAATCATCTCTTTCAGAATACTTTTAAACGGATAGTGGCCTTATAATGACATGTTAATAAAAATATATTTTCAAAAATCTGGTAAAAACAAAAAATATTGTTTTTATGGATGCAATGTTATTTTCTTATGGAGTTTTTAAAAAATTAAATTCGTTTCCAAGAAGAAACATGAATCGAATGTGCCTGGCGGCAGTGATCTGAGAGATCAAAGTTGTGCTTTTCATGCTTTCGTGATGAGTGTATGAAACCGAAAAATTTCATTACTCCTCACTCCTTGAAGGTCTATGAAAATAACTAAATGAATGTACTACCACTGTCAACTAAGATTAAACTCAAACGTAAAATATAACCTCAGGCAATTTTAGATATCGCTCGTGTAAAAAAAAATAAAGTGATCAAGATATAAAATTTGTCTATAATATCATTCTCGTTGTGATGAAATAAGAATTTTCCTTAATAGATATATGCTGAGATTGGTAAATATTCCAACGATACTATAGATATTAATTCAAAAAACGTATCACAACCTTTTAAAGCACTATGTAGGGAAAAGTCGAGTAAGATGGCGGCCTTAAACATTTGGTGATTTTTCCTCACCTCAATATTCGTTACATGAGGATTATTGTTTCGGCAAAATCTTCTTGCAACTCTTTACTTCAAAATTATATATTTTTAAAATTTTTTTATTTTCAAATCTGAGACCCAAAATGTTTATTTTAGGAAAAAAATTATTTTCTTTGTCTTACGCGGCTGTATGGGTAAAATGACGAAAAGATAACAATTTAATTCAACATCATATGGTATCAAAAACTATTTAAAACTGTTGAGGTCACATTTCGATCATAACAAATTGCACATAACAGAAAACAAACATAATCGGACTAAAGTAACAGCATAAAACAAGTGAAATATTATAAATCGAAATTTTAGATTCAAACCATAAGAAATTAAATCAATTACCAAAATCGCTAAAACATGGGCTTGGATTTTGGAACAGCCACTGCAGGTGGAATATGGCCAGAGTTTGCACATAAAACATTGGAATGCCAATTCCATTTGTCTTTTCTCATTGAAAATTATGCATTCCTCATTATTGAGGTCCTCTGGGTCCAGATTGTAATCAGAGTCAACGTAAGGAAATTTAAATAAATGAGTTGAATCTTCAGATTCAGATCATTAGAAGTCGAGGTGTCACTTAGCTACTTTCTTCTGTTTTGTAGAATTTTTAGCAGGTTTGTTGCGTTTAGACTTATTAAGTTCAGCTTTCTTCAACTGTCACAATTCTCGTTTATCTTGTTTTTCCTCTTTCTCCTTTTTTCGATGAGATGCTGATTTTCCACTGGAGTGCTAGTGAGGTGCATGAAGGGCAAGTGGCATTCAGGTAGCACGACGAGTTCATGAATTAACGTGGAGGGGTTCGTCATCTTACCCTCTACCCAATTCATTATCTTACCCGATTTCACATTTTTATTTTTTTTAAACCTGGAAGGATATCAGCAAAATTAAAATAATATATCATTAAACACGTTTTGATTAGATATTTACGAATATCACATATATCTCAAAAATATTTACTCCGTGAACGCAATCCCTTACCAAGAAGCAACCAAAAGTTGCGTGGGAACAACTCAAAAACATAATACCGCGTACTATGAATCACACTAATAACGGGTGAAATCTTTTGGAGTGACATGGTAGCTGGTCGCTATAGGTCTCTGATGATGCATCATTGGGGCATTCATCTATGGTAATTTTCGAGACCAATTCAATTCGTTATCTAACCTGACTTTCCCTATATTATTGAATTAGAAACTTCTATCATGGTTTTTTTTCAATTCTCAAGATTTTCATCACAAATTTTCTCCAACATTTGATGGCTGAAATTGAAAAAAATAGCATATAATTACAATTACAGGCTATCCGACATCATCACTGTGCTCTACTTGATGAAATATTAAATAAAAATATATATTATTATTTTGATCAGAAGCTTCATAAAATAAAACAACTTGCAATAATCGTTCATCTCTACCTTGGGATATTAAAGAAAATCTGAAAATATAATTTTTATTTGCGTGGTAACTAATTTCGTTAATTAATTTTGAACAAGAAAATATAAAAAAAAACTATTTAAGAAATAAACTTCATTATCCTTTTCTCATCATTTCATTTAGTTAATATTATTTATTCTTTTTTTTCAAAAGGCACTGGAGAAAGTAAATCTCGGCTAAACATCAAAGGCTATTTTGAAAATTTTTTTATGCATGCAGATTGGAGAAAAAAAGTTATACGGTAGTTATCGTTTGATAAGATTTTTGTTTAGAACGGAGATTAAAGTTAGCTTTTTTTATGCAACTTAAATATGTATTTCGATCTTAAAATATTTTAATAAATTTAATAAAAACAATATTTTAAAAACAGTCTTTTATTTGTGTACTAAAAGTAGTATGTTTTTATTAGTTTCATTAGTTTCTACGTTTTAGTTTTTAATTTATAATTCATTATTTTAAATACTATTAAATCTTGTTTTTTGCAACTTCATGGCAAGGTGGTGCCATAGAATTAATGTTTAATTAAATCATTCGATTAGCTGCTAATTAAGATCGGAAAATATTTAAAAAGTGTATTGTCATAAAGAGATATATGCTTGCAAAATTTCAAAACTATAGCGAAACAACAAGCTAAAACAATTGCGAAATTTCATCTTTACAAACATGAATTTTTAAAAAGTATATTTTTTCTTTAATAACATGGGTTGTCTTATGCTATTTTAAAATAGAAAATTAAATTTTGGTACTTATAAGCTAGTTAAAAAAGTTTAAATCATATTCGTTATTTATATCATTTAGCACTGTATACAGTGGCGAATCTAGGATTCGGGTCTGGGGGGCTGAGGTCATAAAAACTTTGCATCGTCGTGATGAATGTCTAACTTCAAGGCTAAAGTAAACCGAAACTCTTTAACTTTACAGACTTGACTCACCTGGCAATAAGAATCATGAAAAACAATACAATACTTTCGATAACTTAATAAAAATTACAATGAAATAACTAGCCAAAAAATGTCTTCGACAGCGTCAAAGCTACAAGTACAAGTGGAATGCCTACAAAAGAAGGAAAATTTTCGAGCCTGTCAAGCCAGAAAGTAACGTTGAAACGCTTTTATTATTTTTTAAAAGAGGGAAATTAAGAAAAAACAGTTGTAATGATGTTAAATAAAATCAAGAATTCTGGCTTGGCTCGGGGGGGCTGTAGCCCGATAGCGCCTCCCCTGGATTCGCCACTGACTGTATACTTGTATACATATTTTTAAACATCACTGTAACCATATGCATTCCTTTTTTTCAAAATTCAAAACTTTTACTTTGGAAATAATAGATAACAATATATATCTTGGAGACCTACATTTCAACTATCTGCTGACGAATTTCACTATGGGATTTAAAAATTAATTGTTCGAAAATCGAATGTATTCACACCCCGCAAAAGGCCCCCATGCATGTGCATCTAGTGCACATTAGGTATGTCAAGGGGTGTAATATTAATAAGTAGGTGTGGTGCAGGAATTTGGACAGCCGGGTTTCTTCTTCTTCTTTGTTTATCCATGGTTCAAAATGGGAGAATCATCAGAAAATAACTCATATGTAAACCTAGATAAAGGATCAATTATCTGGGAATGGAGTAAAAATATTATGCACCAGAAGATTTAGAAGGATTGAATATTGATTTTTTTTACTTACATTTTAACAATAAAAAATAAATTATTTAAACAAATAATGGATTTAAAATATTGTTTTCATTAATTGAGAAGCATTAATAAAAAATATCTCTCATCCAATTACATCAGACAACATTTAAGTTTCTCTAGAATTAAGAAATATGTATACAGGATTTAAAATTTAACATAATGCATTAATATGTTATAATATATTGAATTTAATGCTTCATTTCCTTCTAAATTAGTAAACAAATTATTTTTATGAATATACAAATCCAATCTTAGAGTTTTTCAGAAATTTTATTTTATTTTTAGCACAGATTCTAAGTTTATTTCTAGTTAAATAGAATTTATATAATATTTAAATAGGAATTTGCCTTAAATATAAGAATGTTTTTTTCAACGCACTATGCGTGGAAAAAAATTGGTCCAACTTTGATAAAATTTATTAAATAAAAGCTGGTGAAATAATTTATAACTCTTAATTTGCTTCCAATTCATTCTCTATGGATAGGAAAATTAAGTCCATTTTTAAATAAAAAAATCATACGTTGTTCGTGAAATATTTAAATCTGATAGTGTAAAACCCACATCCTAAAAAGTGCGAAGTTTATATGATATAGATATGATATACTTCCATTAGTAACATGGCTCACTCTGCATATTAATTGTTAGAATATTTGCATTTTATAAGTGTAAATTAAAGTAGCACTATTATATATAGGTATGATATACTTCCATTATTAACATGACTTACTCTGAATATTAATTGTTAGAATATTTGCATTTTATAAGTGTAAATTAAAGTAGATTGTCATGGGTTAAAATTTATTCGATATTCATCTTAAAAAGTATTTTTTCCTAATTGTTTAAAATTTTTGAAATTTTATTAGCTTTAGTATTATTTAATTCTTTCATTCTAAATATTTCAGTAAATTTTTTTTGGAAAAAAATATTAATCGATATTTCCTTTATCTGTACTGAAATTCAGGCTTTTCTGCAGTTTCATTATTTTGTGTATGTGTGTTGATATATGTTACGTTGCTCAAACTAAGGTATTAAAGCTCTGTTTCTTATATTTTAAATGTTAACTTTAAAAAATTTTCACCTTTAAAATGATTTTGACTTAAAACTAAGTATAAATTGAACTGAAAAATGTTTTATAAAAAATACTTTTATTATTTTAATAAACAACAGGAATTTTTTTATATATTTTGATTTTTTACGGCTTTTTAATCGTCAAATCTATTTTTTTCTCGAAGTGACTCAAATTTTTATTCAATTAGTGATTAACTAATAATTAAATTCTAAAAGTATTAGAATGATATATTGTCATCGGAAATACGCTAGTGTACAAAATTTAAGTCCTTTAGCTTATCAAGAAATAAAAGTAAAATAATTTACGAAATTCCATCTTACAAAGACTAACATTTCTTGTTAAATAAAAGTGTTTAAAAAGGAAGGAAATTCTAAAGATTTTGAACAAGTTGGGGGGTTATGATAAGAAATCTTTTTCATTCAGATGTTTTGCCAGGTATAAATAAAAAATTTGAATACTATAATACGACAAACGATTTTAAACGAACGAAAGGAAACATACAATTTGAATACGATTACAATAAGATAAACAACAATTTTCAGAACGCTCGACTCTTAATGAAAGATATTGTATGCTGGCCTGTGTGCATTTTAGTTTTTTGCACTAAAATTTCCTAGATCTAGAGGTTCTAAACTGGGTACAGAGCAGGCACAACTTGTTACTTGGGGAATAAAAGAATTGTACCTTAGACTTATTATTTTCAAATATAAGTCAAGTTTTTAATTAGCTAAAAAATAACCAAAATTCTTGCGATTCTTGGCAGCTACTTTGAAATATATTGTTATGCGAAAACTATTTTAGAAGCATTTCAAGGCATAGAAAATTTTCTCGATCTACAGTTTTGGTTCAACAGCCTTTCTATTTTTGTCTCTAATTGTGAAATTTGAAAAAGGAGTTAATATTGCAGTTTTCAAAACTGATTTTTTTTGTTATCTTAATTTCTCAGTCCTACTATTCTAGTATATTCAACTTCATTATCTAGGAAAAGTTAGTAGATTATTATTGTGAATCACATTTCTTTCATATTATACTTTATAAGATATTCCTTATTTACTCAGTTGCTATCTCATTACTTTCCTTCTCCGAATTATTATTTCTTGACGCATATGTCTTTCTGTTACTTTTTCATATATTCGCGACGCCTGCAACAGGAAATATTCGAAACACATTTTGCTTAAATCGAAAGGGGTGTCTTCACACATTTCTAGATTTTTTTTCCTTTACGGGATTTCTAGATATTTTACTGTCGCCCTAAATTTAGAAAAACACAGTTATATTTTTATTGATAAAAGAGAGATATTTTCAGGGGATTTTTTTTCTTACATAAGGCATGTTTTAGATATGATCTGGCTTTGTTCTTGGAATGTTTTTGATATTGCTTTCTCTGTCCTTTAAAATGAAAGATAGATTTCAAAAAGGAACACTGAGGTTGATATACAGTAAACATCAGACCAATACGATGGACAAAATGAATATTTGCTTTGTTCATGAAATTTCAAGATGGATTGGTGTCGAAAAAAAGTATTGTTCTTCAAAGATACAGTAATTTTTCAACTGATAATTTCGTTATCCCTCTAAGCATTTTACACGTATTTTTCCGTTTCACATTTTGAGTTCAAAAACAGATATATTTATATGTATATTTTTTAAACAACCATGGATAAAATATTTTTTAAGATTTCAAAGAGTCGATTAAACGCAATAAAGATGCAGTTTTTCACTTCAAAAGCAAATTTTAAAACTTTAAAGCTAGTTGATCAAAACAGCTAACCGCTCAAAGGGAATATCACTTAGAATGAATAAAGATATCTCTCTAATCATATTTTTGTTCTTCATTTATATTTTCACGGATCTTGAATTATAGATATTCTTTAAATTTTAGATACAAAATTATTTAACAAATAATGAGAGAGATTAATTCCTGTAAAAGAAAAACAATAAAAACTTGAAATCTTTTGATCCTAAGATTCTTTAATTACAATATTTTCTAATTTTTTTTGTCTTTCCAGTGGAAGTAAGCTCTTAATATTATAAAAAGATTCTTCTTAGTAAATAAATATACTGTACATCCCTTTGAAGAAATTTTATATTTTTCAGCAACTTTTAATTATGGATTTTTTTTTCTTCATTTTGGTTAAAAATAGTAAACTTTTTGAAGGAAGTTACATAACAATCGATTAATTATGAAGAAAAAATTGTGCTTTAAAATATCCTTTTTAGAATTCTAACGAACATTATATTTTCAGAGGTAAAATTATTTTTAAGCACATACTTAATAAAAATGGTTTATGTTATAATCACTTCAAAACTGGCAACATTTAAAAGTTAAAAGTAGCTTCTGATAAAAGGATAAAAAAATTCAGTTTGAATTTCAAAATAAGTGTAATAATATTTCAGTAGCTTTTAATTTTTTATTCTTATGAACAATATAATTTGACACTTAAATCCGCGAACAACACTCCGGTGGTTCAACTTTAACTAGATTGCCTTTATAATGCCCTTCATATTAAGAAATGCTAAAAATATTTTTATACCGGAATAAATCAAAACAGTACATCTTTCTTACAGTAAAACGGAAAATAATTCACAATTAAATATCTACTTATCAAAGATTTTATAATAGCAAAATTTTAATCTCAACTTTTGAATAGTAGAATGAACTATTTGTAGTAATCTCCGAGCTAGTAAACAAAATTCTTGCAAAACTTTCATACTTCAAAGAAGAAACACTTTATATGGTTTAAGTTATGTCTTAGGAAACTATTCCTTTCTCATTTTTAAGTGAAATCACAAAAGAAAATCTGATTTTGTTTCTGGAAATCGATTGTTTTCAAATTTAGTTGCGTTATATATATCGTGGTGGTATGATCTCGATTTCAGAGTTGGAAGATTGTTGAAATAAAAATCTGTTAAACCACATATCTTCCATGTATGTGTATTGCTGCTTTTTAAGTCTGTATTCTTCATGTTGTAAAGTTTTACGTTGGTGGGACATGAAAATTCCGATAGTTGAGTTTGGCCCAAGTGTCTTTCTCGTCGCTTGATTCTGGTTTAAAATTACTCGGTCTGTCACAAAATAGCCCTCTTGCAGATTGAAAACGGGAAGGTGATCTAACTAAACTTGATTTACTTATTCTGACAGCAATTACACTCGTCTCTCGTACGATGTACGTTAAATATAGGGTCTTCCAGAAAGTCTATGCTTAAAATCCAAACAAATCGTACTGCAGATTTACTCGAATAATTGTGTAACACTAAAAATAATTTAGGCGTTGAGAACCAAAATGGATCATCCCACAATTTTGGCTGAACTGAATTTTGCTATATATTTTATAAACATTAGATATTAACAGTTTGCCGAGAGTTGCTATCTAGAATCGGGCAGAAAAAAATTCTTTTAATTCACTCTGATATGCAAACAAAACAACTTTTTCATTTCTGTATTATACTTATTTCAGCAAAAATTGTGGGTTGCTCTAATATAGTTATTAACGCCTTATATCTCATACATCAGATTGCCGCGTATTTTAACCGATATAATTACATTATTAGTTCCGAATATGTAGAGAACGTGTGTTTTTATGAAAACACAGATAAATATTATTATTCTTTAAATTATTAAATTATAAATCGCATATGAGGGCAATATGTAATCTTTGCTATGATGCTACCAACGAGTATAAATACTGAAATTCGTAAATTCAATAGTAATGTGAGACTGCTTATTACATTACACATTTTCAATAGCTCCTCAATTTCTTTGTCTATTATGAACTAAATTTAACAAAAACAATTCGTATTAGAAAATATTTCACTCAGGAAAAATTACCAAATAAACATTATAACCCCCCAAAACCATTCCCAAATAAACATTATAATCCCCGAAAACTATTCCCAAATAAACATTATATATCCTACTACACGTATGCCTTTTTAGTTTGTACAGTAAAACGCGTAATATCAGGAAACCTTACTGCGCGGGAACACCATGGAATTCTCGAATAAAAATTCACTTTTGAAAATATATTGCTTTTAAGGGATATCAGTTTTGAGAACATTATATATTATTATAAAGTTTCTAGAGCCATAGATCTTGTCATGAAGTTTATAAAACAATATATCTTGTTTTTCACAGGTCTATGTCTACGCTTTGAACACTATTTTTAACAAACTTTATTATCTTTTCAGTGTATTGACAAGTTATAAATTTAAACCTAAAATTTGTTTTACATTCGTTCTTATTTATCCGTGGTTACTAAATTTGGTTGTGTAACATCCCGCGGCCACTCGTGCGAATCCGATTCAAGCTCGTTTTCGAATTAAAAGCGTATTACATATTTTGATAGAAATGTTTCAAGAGATAACAATGAGCACAAAACAGGTTGCATTCTGATGATACAACTGATTAGAAATGTCAAACTTCAATCATTTTAAGTTAAAATTCTGAAAAAGGATGTATCTTCCCAATAACTAAGAAGAAAGTTATTTACTATTTTTCATGAAATATGAGCCAAATATTTTAAGGAAAAAATGAAAAACATATCTGAAATGAAGAAATGCACATCACAATAATGTTCATCTTTAAGAAAATAATATCTAAAGATGTCTATCCCTTCATCATGTTTATTAGATAATTGATTAATTTATTGGATGATATTATTATATCGTAATTATTTTTAAGCAATGAATCACAGTTATTAACATATGTTTTAGAACAGTTTCGAAATTGTATCAATTTATCAATTTTAATTATTACAATTATATTAATTAATTATATATATAATTAAATATTTCAATTTCTCAAAACACGTGTTATATTTTTAATATATAAAAATATTAAATTAAATATTAAAATCAAATTACCGAATTAATAATCATACAAATGAAATACAAAAGATAGCTTCATTAAAGTTTATTACACTACGGAAGAAGACAACCTAGAATTGGAATTCCAACATTCAAATGCTATCAGCCTTGGGAATTGATGTGTCGAATTAAATCTGGAGTTTATGGCGCCAACCCTCTGCGAAAGCCAATCGTTGGAAAAACGAAAAAATAGGGGAATAAATACCCAAAACCTTTCAAGATTAGTAACGAGAAAGTATATAACTTATAACATACCAATTCAATAGCTATAATTATTGTTAGGATTTGAGCATTAATATATATATATATATATCATGAAAGTCAAAAAATATTAAAATAAAATGGAGAGACTGTAGTAAATCGGTAAGAGCGTATAGATGCTCATCAGGGTAAGTAAAATCTATACGAACCGTTAAAAAATTAGTGAAATCATAATGTTTTCTGCGAACAGTGTTGGCATATAGCTAAAAAACACTGTCCTTTACCCCGAACATTATGATAAACCAAGAATTTGAATGAAATACAAATAAAAGAAATGAAATTACTAACCTAAAACTGAGAGATGCTACCAACGGGAGACGTGACAAAGGGAATAACTGAACGCGTCATGTAGTGACCGGATGTTTACGAAGATATCAAGTTACTTCTGAGGTTGGGGGAGTTTCGATGAAGATTAGGAAATCGATGGAAAAAAAGGATGAAAGCGAACTACATTGAGGAAACGATGAAGATTAAAGAAATGACGAAAAAAGGAAAGGAGTGTATTTAAAAATTAATGTGTAATATAAAAAATATAAGGTGTATATAAAAATTAAGGGATGATGATAAAAAGGAAAGGAGTGTATTTAAAAATTAAGGTGTAAATAAAATTAATGAAAGATGAAAAGAAAGGAAATGAGTGTATTTAAAAATAGTGTAACTAGTGTAGTTAAAAATTAAGGTGGAAACGGTAAGTGTTAAATAATCTTTGAATTTGAAATCCGTTAATAAACGACTTAAAGATGCGTTTTCGAGGTAATCACATTAGACCTGTCTGGCTTGAGAGACCCTACCACAGTATTAGAACTGCGCCAGCATAGCTTTAATATGCAATCCTGTACTTACATCTTAAAGCCATTAATTAAAGGTTCGTAGAAGGAGGTAGGAATTTCATTACTATTAAGGTTATTTATAAGGTGTTGAATTTGTTTCTTGATTGAATTTTTATCGCTGCAGGTTTTGTTAATTCTTATGAGTTGATTAATGATAGTGTTTTTGTAGATTTTAGAAGAGATATTAGAGTTCCAAAAAATATATCTATTGACATTGAATTTAAACTCGTTTCTTTTGTCATAAATATCAATTTTTAAAGTATTTTGATTATCAATAATTAAGTCCAGAAAAATAACTGGATCTTGATAGCTATTGGTTTGTATTAATTTAAGTTCATTTGGATATAGAGTATTTTTAGTTGTATTGAAATTTTTATGGTTAAAAATAATGAGGTCATCAATGAATCTAAAGACTGAATTCGAATTAATAGCGATATTCCGTTCAAAAAAGTGTAGAAATAAATTGGCAAGAAGAGAAGAATAGCTGGTCCCTTGTGGGATGCCTTTAATTTGCTGAAAGATATTTTCCCCGTTGAAAATAAAGTTATTGTAAATACAGTAATTTGTAAGATCTTTCCACAATGCTATTGGGATGTTAAGTAAGTTTTTTAGGTCGTAGAAATAGTTCATTAAGACTTCTTGTAATTTATCTAATGGGATGCTTGTGAAGAGGTCTTGAAAATCATAGGTTTCTATTGTATCTATTTTATTATTTTTAAGGAATTCGGTAACTTTATTATTGTTTTTAATTATCCAGGTAAAATTTTCGTCTTCAGTAAACTTGAGGATAATGTTCAGATATTTGGAGATTATTCCAGGTTTATACATATAGGTGTTCGTACCGCAAGAAATGTATCTAAATTTAATAGGCTGTTTATGGAACTTAGGATAGATGACAATATACGGAAGGTTGTTATTTACATTGTGGCATCCAATTTTTTTGTTTAACCCTATGACTGCCAAGACGGCCCATCCGGCTCTCCATGCAAACTGCCAGACGAACGGCCCAGCGGCCGAAATGTCGTATGCTTATTTCCTTCCCCTTCCTGAAGTGGGTTGCTAAACGGTGGGGAGCAATCTTATCTTTCTTACAATGGACGTTTCCCCTTCCACTGTCACCCTTGATTGATGTATCCAGTAAGTGTTTGAGGGCAGATGCTCAATTTACTTTAAGCTCTCTGCTTACTTACTGATAAAAAGTCTTGCTAAAATGCCTCGATATCGGAAAGTTTTAACTCAGGAAGAAATTAATAAGGTATTGTTTGAAGATACTGATGAATCCGATTTAGATTTAAGCGATGAAGATGGTGACTTAGACATGTCGAATACTTTTCAAGCTGCATATTCTTCTACTTTATTAGAAAGTGATTCTGATAGCGAAGAAGATGTTGAAGATTGCAAATATGAAAGACAGAAAATAAACTTGACCTTAGTCTGTCCGTAATTTTTCTATAAATACGGATTGCTTTCTCGCGTTTTTTAAAAATGCTGAAGTTCCCCATTATACATAGTGTAACACTGGGTATGAGACTTTTCCAGTTTTGATGGTCTGTAAATATGATACAAAAAATACAGTTTTTATTTTAAAAGTTAATAGAAAAAAGACCATGTGTGGGAAATTAAATCTTCTTCCATTATGCAAAAGATCATATATTTTATAAATAGTTCTTTTAATGAAATTCAGAGAGGAAATTTTATTTTTAAATGTATATTAATATAAAAAAAATATCGGAAGAATGACAAAAGATAAAATCATAGATTTCAAAAATTGTGTTTTGTAACAATAATAAAGTATATTTCAAAGCTCAATATTTCTTCTAGCAATACTTGAAACAGTCTTAATTATAAATACAGTGAACTAAATACTTGTACTTTAAAAAATCTTACAGATCATTTGAAAATTAGCAGATATTATATCTTCAGTGTACTCACAGTCAGAAAACGCAATTAAAAAAATTAATTAAAAGTTCCCGTTAATTAAAAAAAACCAGGGTTTGATTGTTACATTCACTAAAATTCGACATTTTTCTTTTCTTTGTAGAATTTACATTTTGTGTTTAACAACAATTGTGAGTTTGTAAAAGCCATTAGGAAGGTAAAGGAAAGGTTATGACATCGTCACTTTTAGCAGTTTACTTAAATATTTATAAACAGTAAATGTCACCTAATAAGAGAATATCATGTTCATGTAAATATCGCTGTCCTGGGTCGCCTCTTTTTCTGTTTCTTCGTTTTAATTCTGAAAATTTTAACAAATTTTGGTTTGTTTAACTCTAAAAACAACTTTACTTTTCATGCAATTACGTTTATCCTAATAAGTTTTCAACTTTGATCTTTTTTCTCTTTTACAGAGTAATAAATAAATCTGAGGAATTCCTCTAGAAATAAATTTATTTTTTATTTATAATTAAATAAATCAAAAATTTTAAAAAATATAATATATCACGCGATTACAATGAGTTATCCAGATGAGTTAACTCTTGAAATAAAAAAAAAATGAGAAATCTTAAATGACCAAATTTTTCTTTTCAGCCATGATTTTAATATGATACTTGCATGCTCATTAAACTTTAAAATTATGCTTTCGCATCAAATTTGGATTTTACTGTGAAAATCATATACAAAAGTAAAAAATGAAACTTCTAGAGTTGAAAATATAGAGTGTCATCACAATTTGTAAACGACCCCCTATATAGTCAACAAGGGTTTGGATGTTAGAAACACGATAGCAAAAGAACCCCCACGGCGCAAATGACCACTTGCTTATCAGATGGGGGATGGAAATGTTTACTTTCTTTCATGTTTTGAACTCGGCCGGTCTGGTTTTTAAAGGAACTGGATTTCAGAGGACTGTGGGTTTCAGAGGGTTAAGGCTAAGATTTTTTTCTTAATAGTGATGATATTGGATTTACACTGTTTAAAGGTTTCTGAAGACTTTAGTTCCGTATCTAATAGTTCAAGTTAAAATTTCTTGCATATTAATGCGTAGTTGCCGGCTGCCTTGTCAATAGGGGTTATAATGAAATGTTGTTGCAGAGTTTCGATGCTTTCCTTTATACTACGTAATTCGTAGGTGTCAATTCTTGCATTGATTAGTCTGTAATTGCTTTTTACGAAGTGTTTAAAGTTGAAATAAATATTCCATTTCCATTCGGTGAAAAACTGCACAGGTGTGTCAAATTTATGAGCTACTTTAAGGCAAAAATTATCAAGGTCATTGAGAAAACTTTTTATTATGTGTTTTAACGAAATTTTGAAAATAGGACGAAATTTGGTACCTTTATTCATTATCGACCTTAATTCTTCGTTTTCAATAATATTAAGGTTGCCAGAAGAATCAATGCTCCATGTCATTGCAATGAAGAAAAATATAAAAATTATGTGGACCCTTTTCATAAACACATCTTTACTGGCAATTCACTAATTTTTTAACTGTTCGTATAGATTTTACTTACCCTGATGAGCATCTATACGCTCTTACCGATTTACTACAGTCTCTCCATTTTATTTTAATATTTTTTGACTTTCATGATATTGATATATTCTCCACAAATCTTCTTGAATTGAAGCATTTTTGCGCATTCGTTGCGTTTGTGTTATATTTTTCTATTTTATTTTATCTTCCCCTTTTATATATATATTCCACTTTCGGCTTTTTCTTACCGCAGATTGTTTTCTTGACATTTTGTTTTTTGAATGTTTATTTTGTATATGTTGCTTTTACATTTCTGCTATGTTTGTTTCGTATTTGTTATATATAATAACTTCATCTCCTGAAGAAACATTATTGTGCTTTAATTGCGTTTCTCATTTTTCATTTTACGTTTTATAATCTTTCATTTTACGATTTATATTCTCTCTCTCTCTATATATATATATATCAATGCTGAAATTAAATGGAAAGACTGTAGTTTATCGGTAAAAGCGTGTAAATGCTCATCGAGGGTAAATAAGTGAAATCTATACGAACGATTAAAAAATTAGAGAATTCATAATGCTTTCTGCGAACAGTTCTATACTCAAAGACAGGCTAAGAAGCCAACAGAGATTACGCTATACTTCCGGCGCTGCATCGATGAAAGACGTAGTTCGTGTTCCTACGCGTCTTGGGGTTACTTTCTATTAGAATTCGCCAACAACCAGAAGTAGATTTGTTCTGCTTCCTGTGCGCCAAGGTTTCGTTCTCAAAGCAAAAAGAGAGAATTGTTTGGATCGATTCTTTTGTTTTGCTATTACATTGTTTTTAAGTTCATAATTTTTATATTATTAATTAAAGGAAGCTCGAGAAATATCAATAGTAGAAATTTGACACTATATTTAAAATTGTATACAGGAGAAGATTCTTTGCAAAAAAAAGAATTGATTACACCAACCATGCTTTCATGTTGTTATCTTCAAATAAAGGATACATATTTTTTTTTAATAATTAAAAGGGAATTTGATAATAAAATTAAAATATTTACAATGAATAATGCTCGAATAATAATCGAATTGCAACTCAAACTTTAAAGTATATATTCAGTAAAACTTTATTTTCCACTCTTCTAATACGAAGTTTTGAGAAGTTAAGGTATGTACATTGAATGTTTTATATTATACAGCACAACCGAAAGCTTCATATTCCATTTTAAATATTTTTCTTAGCACGCTTGTAATATTTTTCATTGTGTGCAAATATTTTTCGAATAAACTTTCGCACAAATGAATCCGTTAAATCTAGAGATTATCCAGATAGCAATTTTAGTTTGCAGCAAGCTTGCCACAAATTTGTCATGACAAGAGTGCAGGCTTGCCACAAATTTGTCATGACAAGAGTGCAAGCTTGCAGCAAGTTAACAAAAGCTTCGAAGTCACCATGAAACGAACTTGCAGCAAGCTTGCCACAAACTTATTGCAAATTATAGCAAAAACAGAGTACGAAACACAACCCGGGATAGAACTCGCGACCTACCGCTTAGTAGCCAGGCGTTGATACCACTCCGCCAGCTTGACTACGAGAGGAGAAGATCGATTTCGCTAATACATCGTTCGATTCGATTCGTATACGATTTATTTTAAACTATTTTCTGGATTTCATTAATTTTTTGAGTTGAGAATATGATTTGAAGTCAAAGAGAGAGCGATTTTAGCTAATAACTACGTTTTGCTAGTAGAATAAATTATGAAATTAGAGTTCAAAAGTAATTACTTTAAAATGGGACAAAATGTATAGTTATTATTTTTCAACAAACACTGACTGTTTTTTAGATTTAATTTTGTTTATAAACGTTAAAATTTCAACATTAAGAAAAAGGCGATATAGTTTTCTTTAAAGTGCGAGTTCTATATTTAGTAAAAAAGATGGAAAATGTTTCAAAATTTTTTTTATAAAAAAGTTATTTTTTTCACAAATTATCATTGATTTATTGAATTAATAAAAAGAAGGGCGGTCTAGGAGATACTATTAAAAATCGGATGTTTTTTTTAAAACAGAGACAAAGATAATTATCTCTTTATTGTGCTATCTTTTCAGGAAGCTTGTTTTGCAAGCTTGCAGCAAATTTGATTTGCAAGCGAGGGTGGCGCTAGTTATCACAGCGAACTTGCTACAAGTTCGATTCAAGTTTGACGCTTCAAATTTTGCCATGACAAGTCAAAATCAAACTTGCTGCAAACTTACGTGCTATCTGGGTAACATTTAGTTTTATATAGATAAGCAGATTAAGCCAAACATATAAAATACAAAATACGGAAAACCACCCCAAACTTTTCTCTGACTACCACTGTAAGACTGGGGAAAGAGATGTTCAAAAGAGAGTGAGCTGACGTAAGAGGTTGTGTGTGAGTGAATGACCACGGAGAGCCATGGTCGATCAGGATTGTGGGGTAAGAGAATGGCAGATGATGCTTTTGAAAATATCTTTATACGCATAATTAATAATGTGTGCATATATATCGTATTCTAACTAAGAATGTAAATAAATTAGATGTACAGAAACAGAAATCCATCCCAATCTCGCAACTTAAAAGCAACTGAACGAAACAAATTCCTACGTTTTGGAACTGATTAATCGACAAAATTTTGGCGGAATAATAAGCTATGGTTAAAGGATATTTGTTTCAGCATTTTTTTAATGCTGGAAAAATTATTTAATATTGGATAAAACACCAATAACGCAACCTTTTGTTTTACTTTTCATCTTTTTCAATATTCTGTCTCATTTGTACTCTATTTATTATGACATATTTTTATTTATTTCATTTCTTTGAGTTTTTTGCATCTCCTTCATATTTCACTTCTAATTTATTTCAATTTTATTTTAATGTATATTGTTATATATATATGTACAAAAAATGATGCAAATACTGAAAAAAGATAAGATCAATAAATAATTTCAAAAGCAGCGATATTTTATAAGTTGCTACCATATAAAAAGGTTAAAAAAGAAATTAATTAAGAGCAATAAATTCTGTTACGTTTTCTGAGTAATCATAACCACGCCAGCACCAAGAGTGATTACTCGCCAAAATGTGAACTCTGAAGAGACAGGAAAAATAGCCTTTTCACCCGATTCTCAAGGTCGTTTTGGTTCCACGTAATTTCAGACACAAGGCGGAAAAAAAAAGGTTTATGAAATTAAATAACATACGTTCTGAAAATAGATTTTTATTGCAGAGAATATCGGTTTTTGTTATTTAAAGCAAAATTCTGTTCAAATATGTCAATTGCTTTTAAAATACATTAGGATAATTGCAGGACTATTTCACTCGGCGGAAGAATACCATCCATAGTTTCCACTGTATAACATTCTTCAGTTGTCTTGGACTATATCATAAAGCTAAAAACACTGACCTTCACCCCGAGCATTATGATAGACCAAGAATTCGATTGAAATACCAAATATTAGAAATAATTTTACGTACCTAAGACTGAGGGATGCAGCCAATGTTAGACAGGACAAAGAAATGAATTGAACGCGTCTTGTAGGGTCAGGATGCTTACGAAATATCAAGTTACTTTCCTTTGCGCCAAACTTCTAAGGTTGGGGGGGGGATTCGATTAAGATACCGATGGAAACAAAAATGAAAGAGATCTATATTGAGAAAACGATGAATATTAAAGATATGTTGATAAAAAACGAAAAAATAATAACAAAAGGGTGTATTTAAAAATTAAGGATTAAGATGAAAACGGTAATGAAAGAAAATGGAAAATAATAACAAAAGAGTTTATTTACAAATTAAGTAGAAGTCGGTAATTGTTAAATAATATTTGAATTTGAATTCCATTAATAAACGACTGAAAGATGCATTTTCAAGATAATCACATTAGACCTGTCTGGCTTGAGAGACCCTACCACAGTATTAAAGCTGCGCCATCATAGCTCTAATAAGCAATCATTTACTTACATCTGAAAGCCATTAATTAAAGGTTCGTAGAAGGAGGAAGGAATTTTATTACTATTAATTTTATTTATCGCTTATTATATATAGCTTATTATTGCGCATTCGTAGCGTTTGTGTTTTATATTATTTTATATTATCTTCCCCTTTTCTTTATTTTCTCCCTATAAGAACTCTCAGCACTTTCTTTCCGCAGATTTTTTTTCTTGACATTTTGCGAATTATGAATGTTTTTGTTGATTATGTTGCTTTTGCAATTCTCTATATACTATCGTGTATATACAATAATAATATTATATATATATATATATATATATATATATAATGATGCTTCGTAGGTAAAGTATAGAGCAAACATCTTGAAGAAGAAGGCAGTCGTTGATCCAAACAATACTTTATTTCAGTTTCTATTTATCCATTTTAAAGATGATAATGTAGATTATATATGAACTTAATAGTTATAATAATATCTTTAAAAGTAAATCCCACTGCATGGTCATGAATGAAACTTACGGGCAAAGACAGCGTTCACGGAAAGGAGTTACATGGTGAAAAAAATGGGCGTTACAACATCGCGGCGGAGAAACGTGGAAATTTCCTTTCGTTGGAAGCTGGTCGGACTTCTTCCAGTCACAGTGACAGTTATTTTTATACTAGAACTTAAATAGAAATTATTTTATTAATTAAAAGTTAAGAAGCGTCTTTAAAATTAGGAAAATATTAAGTTGTTATATATATATATATATATATAAAAGAAACAAAACATAATAGAAAACAAGAAAACAATAAAATATTATAAAATAAACTTTCATATCAATTTCTAAAATATATGAAAAAGCGATTTGAAAGTATAACCGAGTAAAGATAAATAGGTACTTTTTATTTTACGATTTATATACTCTCTCTCTCTCTCTCTCTCTCTCTCTCTTTATATATATATATATATATATATATTGTATATAATATTATGTATCTCTCTATATATAAATTAATATATTATTAATTATTAATTTAATTATATTAATTAATTAATTATTACAATTTTCTCAAATTGTATCATTTTTTAAAACTTTTCAGTTTTTATTCTTTCATCTATTAAGGAACTTTGATGAAATTCTAAATCGAACATGTGAATTCGAAGGGGATATAAAAAAAATGCCTCATTGTGTTTTAACGCTTATAAAATGCGATAAAAATTATTTTCTTCCTTAATGTCTGTAGTCATCAATATGGCTAACCAAACATTACATGCTGAAGCTACAATTGAACAATTTTATCAGATATAATATTTTATGTATAGGAATAATATTTCAAATGAAAATTTTAATGAAAAGCTTGAATTAAGTTAATTTGTAGGTTTCCGTGTAAAAATTATATTTTTTCAGACGCCTGTACTTCTAAATAGTGTAAAAATAACTAAGAAATCGATATTTCAGTGTAGGCAAAGAAATCTAGAGCCTAAACTCAAACATTCTACATGAAAACTTATTTGAAATGCATTCGAATATCTTATAGCAAACCTAAAAAAAATTCAGCATTGGTATTTTTTGTAAGAGGTTACAATAATCCTAATCTATGTAATGATGTCTATGGAATGTTTGTTTTTACGTGGAATGAATGGATAATTACTAAATCGAATATTTACTTTTGAATTTCTGAAAAGAACAAGCATAATATCTTTAATGATTTTATTTCCTTTTTGATGTATTAGGAAAGATATTCCAGGAAAAGAGATTTGAAAAATGAAAATTCCGTAGAATTCCTTCAGGCACACGAAACAAATGGTTTTATTAGCTCTCAGACGTCTCGAATGAGACGGTTAATTACATCTGAATAAACAAAGTTTTTCTCAAAGAAAACCGTGATTATTTTTTATAAATCAGTATCAGTCAGTGTCGCAATTGTTTAACAAGCTCAAGGCTCCTTCTTTGGAGCTCATTTTTCTATGTAAATATTTAAATAGTTTTTTGGCTTGTTTTTTCGTGCTTCTTAACGAAATTCAATTTCTTGAAGAAAATGTTTTGCTTTATTTCTCATTTCTTGGAAAACTTGGCTAATCAAAAGATGATAAAATAGAACATTTTTCTAAAGACGGAATAGGCAAAAATAATTTTTTTCGGATATTTTCACGGAAAGTGTTATTATTCTTAGGTATCTAAATAAGAAAAATGAAACAGACATTCTAATATAATTTACAATCCTTAAATAATTATGAAAATTGAGATATTCATTTAGACTTTTTTCAGCGAACTCACAGTATAAATATGGATATTTTTGTCCTTATCATCTTAAGTAGATTGAAAAAATTGCCCAATAAATGGTTAGTGATTATATAAATTAGAAAAGGAAAGAAATAAGTAAATCAATTTATTTTATAATTAGAAAAATTGCTTCGTAAATGATAAAAATCTAGGGAAATCTCTAACAGAAAAACAAATATTTTTCTGTAATTTTTTTTATTATTTTTGAATAGTTTGCATTTAAGTCTCAGATTACACACCTTACGGCTTAATTAATAGACACCTTTGTTAAATTCAATAAAAGACAATTTCTTTTTATATTTCGATCTAATAAAAACACATTAATGTTCTATGCATTTTTCTCTCATAAAAATATGTAGATGTATTCTTTGTTACCTTTGTTAATGCTTATAGTTATACCAAATTGTCTATAATTATTATATCTTATTCGATATGAATTTCCTTACTATCTGATTGCATCCAACTTTATTTTTCGGATGAGTATATTTAGATACGCACATTGAGCTGTGACGAAGATTTCGTTTTCAATATCCAAACATAACATAATTTTTTATCTAAGGCAAATAACAGGAAATTTCTTCATCGCATTTATACCTTTTTTCAGTCATTTTGATATAGTCTGATAATAATTTGGCCACGCTTTGTAGCAAAATATCTTGTCCAAAAATAATATAATGTAATAATTTTACCAATGTATCCTAGTTTTAATTGTGTAAAATTTGCGTTAGTTCAGAAGTTTCTACAATAAATAAATATTTGAAAAAATACTGAGAATTTATTATCCATAAATTTTATCTCAAATTGTTGGCATTTAATACCATAGGAAAAGAAAGCACATAAATAAGCTGCCAATATATTCATAGAATATCAATAAACGTTAATTAAATCTTTATACACGTAAACAAGTGGTATTAATGATCAAATAGATTTTTTAACAAAGATATTTCATTGCACATATTTTCCCGATTCACGCTGGCGTAGAGTGAAAGCTTCGTGAATTGACTGTAAAGTGAAATGTTGAAATAATCACCAGGCATGAGTTCATAGCTAAGTGATTCTTCTACAAATGGAAAAATAGGACATTTATGCGAATTGAAACATTTCAAAAACTAGTGCAAACACATTATACCTAATATTAATCAAATCGACTGTGGGTCTGTCTCTACAGGACAGATAACTTAATCCAAAGGTATCAAATTCTCCACCCTCGTACTCTAGAGGGTGACAATGTGTAACTCAGAATTGTTTTGAAATTTTAATAATAATTTTTATTAATGATGACTTAACCAAAATTTTAGCTCTAGTGAATAACTTCCGGAATTATTAACACAGAAATATGATTAGCTTAGTGAATAACTTCCGGAAATATTAACACAGAAATATGATTAGCTTACTGAATAACTTCCGGAAATATTAACACAGATCTATGATTTTTCCACAACATTAAAATGCAAATTATTATTTTTTAACTGTTACTAATTTCATTATGTTCAGTTTTTTTCCTAATTTTGACAATTTTTCAAAAACAATATTATGCTTAATTTGGAACAATACTTTTCATTTCTGCAATGAAATTCAAACGATTTTCATTGTTTCATCAATTATTTAATAATGTGTTCTTCGTCCATGGTTTAAAGATAAGGAACAAAAGTTATCTCTTCATGTTCTTTGGCAATCCCGTAATAAATGTTTACTTTCTGACTTTGTTTTACTCTATTTTTTGTGAAATTTAGAAACAAAGGGCATTACGATATTAAGTTTATTAGGAAATGCATCCGCATGTTGAATTGTCCAGGAAACATGCTGATGAAAGTACTCATACGATACACATAAATTGTCCCTCAGTCAGAAGTAGTAGAATTTCAGCACTGCGTAAGACAGCGTGAAATTAGATGTTAGATAATGGGCTGGCATAAAAGTTTTTCAGGTGATGATGACATGTGACTTGAATCTTTTTGAATGGTTCAAGTAAACAAAGGGAAGAGCAGGTTTAAGGGTACTAAAATAACACTGGTTAAATTTCTATCTCAATTTGAAGATAAAAATTTTTCTGAAGGAAACCAGGAATATCAATTTATATACAAGAGAATTACTTAAAATTATGTACAACAAATATCCCCTGTGTACAAGCCGTTCTCCAAAGGCAGCTTGCAAAATTTATGAGGAAATTCTTCAATTTGATATATAATGTTGAATTAAACCGACTGCTTTTTAAATTCCGTCTTTCATTGATCCACATTTTCCAACCATTTGAGACAGAAACTGATGATAAATAATGCATTAATGCAATTCTAATTTATCCCGAAGACATCATTACGCCTTAATCGATGAAACATTTAATATTCATATCCATTAATGCATTTTTTATTTTCAAGGTCCTAAATACTTCTTCATAAAATAAAACAATTTACCAAAATCGCCATTTTTTTACTTCTCATAATATCAAAAGAAAAATTTGAAAATATTATTTTCATTTACGAAGTAACTAATTTCATTAATGAATCATGAACAAGAAAGCAATCGAAAAAAACTCTTTAAAAAGTATATACTTCATTACTGTTTTCTCATCATTTCATTTAGTTAATATTCTCTCTTCTTTTTTTGAAAAAAGACGCTAAAGGAACTTCTTGGCTGTACACCAAAAACTGCATTGAAAACTTGCTCATTCATTCAGATTAGTGAAGTTTAAAAAGAAGGTATTTGGTAATTACCTTTTTATGCGAAAATCCTTTCTTTGTTTATTTGAAAGAAGGTAAAAGAGGGCATTTTTATGTAACTTAAAAATTTATTGGTAACATGGAGAGTTTTTAAAATTATTATTTTTCCGCATTTACATAGGTTTATTTATATTACTTTTAAATACAAAAAAAACTTGTTTAGAAATGAATGTAATATTATTCATTTTTAACTCTTTATCTATTCACAATTTCATTTGTAAGTTTATTCAAGTTTATTATTAAGTTTATTTTTTTAACCTTAAACTTTTCTAATAATGCATGCCACAATTGAAATTCATTTATAGACTTTTTATTTGTATAGAATCAGGAAAGTAAATATATTTTTAATATGGTATATAAAAGAAAAAAGAAACGAGTTTTTTCCATTATTTTAAATAACATTAGAATTTTCTAATAAAAAATACATATTTTATAATACTGCGGTATCTAACTTTTTCCACCATGCATTAAATGTTTGAATCATAATGATTATAATGTTACGTTTCCTTTTCATCTAGTGACCATACTTAGTGATCTTACTTTTTTTAATCGTACATTAAATATTTGAAAAACAATGATAGTAATGTTTGCTTTCCTTTTCATTTAGCGACATCTCTATGTTTGTTTAGAGATGGAAGGTGACTCATTCTGTGAAGTTATTTCATTTTTAAAGAAGAAAGCTATCTATCGAGTCTTTCCTGAGAAACTGTAATAACTAAATAAAGATTTACCTCTATATTTTGTCAGCTAGAATTTTAAAACAAGGGCATTATCACACATTTTTGCTATTCCTATGCAGAAATGGTTAGGTTTCCAATTCAAGTTGTACCCCTGTTATAATATGATATTTTACGATATAACCACGATGTCTCTACGATATTCTGAATGCCGCACAACATTGTAAAAATATTTTATGAATATTGTAGAACATCTTGTGCTAATGGGATAGTTTCTGTGTCATGAAGCGAGATGGAATCTAGTTTATATAAATATCTAGTTTATATGCCAATGAAGTTTTCCACTGAACAGATTCACCATCTTTAAGTATCTATTGCATGTTAAGGTGCTCACATTGATACTGGATATCATTTGGTATAATATTAACACAATAGCACTTGGTATAATTTTATAAAAAATAATCTGCTCGCAGTTCAAAGTTACAGAGGTCTGCCCAAAATGGTTTCCATGTAGTATCAAAGCAGAATGGTAATTAGAAAACAAATAAAAATAATTTATAACGGAACGACTATCCTGCACATTTCTCTTTGAAAAATATTCAATAACAAAAATATATATTAAAACAATTAATCAATAGAAAAAAGGTTTCAGTTATGAAAAATATATAAAAATGTTGTTTATCCCATTATTCTTAATCAAGATTAAAGTGTTTGGAAATAAGAAACACGTATATAATCACCCACACACATTTTTCTGTTATTTATTACTGACAAATACAGAAATAATATTACTGCCTGCTTACTTCCTAAATTGATTACAAAAGTACTTTATTAGAATACGACATATTATCTGCACAATCTGAGATGAGTAGTGAAGTTTGTTTAAAAATAAACAAAAATAATAAGAAGAAAAAAATAATAATAACACTAAGAATAAGATAAGAATAAAGATAAGAACAATAATAAAATAAAGATAAAAAAGAAAAGAAAAATAGATGAAATAAAAATAACATAATAAAGATAATAATAATAATAATAACAATAATAAATAATAATAAGAGACATAACGTCTTATGTAGTTCTTAAGGAGAAGGGAGAATTAGAAAGATATAAAAATTGATTTTAACATTTTATCTCTTGATTTCAAAATTTTACCTTTAAAAATATAAAATTGTATTTGAATATCATAGATATATGAAATATGTGTTGTTAAATAAAAGAAATGGCAAATGTTTTCAGAAAAGTAAATATTAAAGGTAGGTAAAAAATACGTCTTAAAAGGGTCTTTTTTATCAAAACGATGTGTTTTTAGTTTAATATGTGTTTGAATGCTTCATGAGCCTAAATTTTTAAGGAAATTGCATATAATTTGTTTTAAGGATTCGTGTTATGCACGAAAAATGTTCAGTGAATTTATTTGAAGTCTTCATTTAATTGAAATATTAAAAAGCCAATTTCAAGCACGAAATTTCACCAAAAATTCTATGAAATTCCGAAGTTGTCTTTTAAGAGAAATAAAAAAATAATGCATACATTTTTCAGAAATGCTTATAAATCACTTCCATTACGATTAATACTCACATTTTTCTAAACGAATCTGAGTAGTCACACTTGCCGCTTTATCACTTCTTGTATATTTTTTCTTCCATTGATTCGCAATATAGCCCAACGCCTACCAGAAGGAATTTCTGTAATATATTTTTCTAAACACAAAAGTGGAGCCCTCAAGCATTTTCTTAAAAACTTACTACTATCGGAAATAAAGAAAATTCAGCTGCATTTTTATTCATATTATAGGGATAATTGTAAGGTCTCTAGAGAATACTATGTATTTTTATGCATAAGATACGTTTTAGCTATACTTTCTCTTTCTTCTTGGAATTATTTGACACTGTTTTCTACCAGGAAACGATATTCTTTAAATAGAACGATATAGAACGATTCGAAATAGATTATAAAAATATTCAATGCAAATATCATATCAACTCGATATACAAAAGAAATATTATCTACAATCATGAATATTGAAGCAGGAATTAAAGTGGGGAGAAAATTTTTAGTAATTTTTGAAGATGGAAATAACTTATATTTATCATGAATTTTGCGAAAATATATGCTTACATTTAAAATTCTTAAAGAAAATATCTAATTTCAATCATTATGAATCCGTTACATGCTCAGGTGTCTCAAATGGTACATGTTTTTTTTTCTTTTTCTTTTTTATTTTAGAAAAAAACTCTATCAAATAAGGTAATATTTCGCTTTGTTTTGACAGAAGTGTACCGAAATCAGATAAAAATTTTACAGCTTAAGAATCTTTCTTTAAAAGCTTTATTTGGGATTCATTTTAAATATTTCAGTTTTACCATCTAAGAAAGTTCTTATGATAAAGAAGAACAAAAATTACTCTTTCCTTATCATTAAATGTGCGACATATACCCTTAGTTTAGTTGAACACTTTTAATGGCATTATTCAATTATTTTTTGTTTGTATATATTATTATATCTTAATTTTTAAGTAAAATAGTTTTTTGCAGTTTCTAAGGCACGCCTGAAGTAATTTCTTGCTTTCAAATCGAAGGATTACGAGTTTTATATCCAATTCCACTGAATATTCTTACCGTATTAGGTCTAGTGTCCTCAAGTTCATGTGACATGGAAGTTTAGATAGCGATGTCTGCCCAATTTAAGATCCTTGTCGCTTGACGACTGTCCTTAATTTCTAAGTTTAACCTAATATAACCCTAGCGTAGTTTCTAAATGGATAAAAATAAGTAAATTTTAACTTCTATCGTAATTTTCTTCTGCACTTTCACTGAACAAAATTGTAATTTATAAAAATTAAATGCAATTTAAATCAAATATATAAGTTTAAGAACTTGTATTGCCCAAAACCTAGAGAAATGTTTCATATTTAAGTGACGTTTTGAATATTAATTGCCAAAATAAACATATCTTAATCCATATTTAAACAGAAAAAACGGAAGGAAGTAAAATAAAAGTAATTTTAGGATTCCATAAGTTTTAATAACTTCTTCAATTTCTTTTTTTTTTACTTTCTAAGAAATTTAATATTTGTAAAATTTTCTTTCTTAATGACTTCCAGTTAATGTGCTTGATATTGATTTTTGTAACAACAATCCATTCTCAAATAATTTCGTTATGCTTTTCAAAACAACCTATTATTAATTCTTCCAACATGAATAGATTAATGTTGAGATTTTTTAGACTTCTCTATCCACATATTGTCACTGATGTTACATGTGTTAATGCACATAAATAAATATACGACTCAATATATTTGATATTCCTTTACTTTCTGGAAAACACGTTAAGAGATAAATAAACCATTTTACGCAATTTTCACTTTTCACTATGTTCGTATTTATCAGTTTCATCGTGTAATGAAAATTAAGTAGCTTAAGACCATGAACTGATAATATTCTTTGTGACCAACTATATCGACAAAGAAGGCTTGTATTATATGTAAAAGATCTATAAATTTATTAATATCTCAATAACAATTATACATCTCCACAAAATGCGTATATAAATAAATACTTTTTAAGATATGCAAAATATTTAATTATCAATTTCTTCTTAAGTAAATTAAAGTTAATTAATGAACAGCAGACAAAATGGGAATTCCATTCACGTTCGTGTAAAAAGTGACTAATTTTATGAAACTTCGTTTCGAATTATTTAAAATTTATCTCATAATCATTAACAGGAATTACCTGCATTAACACTTATGCAGGTAATTACTGTTTAGAGCAGGTAATTCTTAATTGGACAAAAATTAAACAACGCAATAAGGAAAATAATTACTTTAATTTTAAATAATTAAAACTATTTATATCTGTGTAAATAATACCTTAAAATCAAAGTACTTTTTTACACTAATTTATGGCTCATGTTAAGTACAAATTACTATTTTCTGCTTTTAAAATTATTCAATTCACATTCACATTTATTAATTAGAATTCTTTTGATTCTAAAATTGTTTTTCAGAAATGCATTTGACAGATGTTTATCAATCTGATATTTTTTTAAAGGAATCTATATTAGTTAATAATTTGTCATTAAAATTTTAGTCTTGAATTTTGTTTCTCACTTTTTCTCTTGTTTGACATCAGCCATAAACAAAGCAGTTTTGAAAAATGAATAGAACATTTATTCATTACTTATAATTATGATAAATTAGAGAAAAAGTAAATTTTCTATATACACACAAAGTAGATGAAAGAACTGAATTAATTTTGAAATAGTTTAAAATATTTATGTAGTGAATGTACGGTGGTGTTTTTATTAAATGTATGAATTGCTTTTATTAAATGTATGAATTTGTTTTAATTAAATGTATGAATTGCTTTTATTAAATGTATGAATTTGCTTTAATTAAATGTATGAATTGCTTTTATTAAATGTATGAATTTTCTTTTATTAAATGTAAGAATTGCTTTTATTAAATGTATGAATTGCTTTTATTAAATGTCTTTAATAAAATATAATTAGAATTTTGGAATCTGAGGAATTGTTTGTTTATATTCTCAATATTCCTTATAAATAAAGCAAACAACTTTTAATAGAAAAATATCAATAACCTGCATAATTTAAAAATCTTTTTTCTCTCATAGTTTAAACAAATTTCAATTAAAATTTAGTTAATTTCGGTGCTTATGTTCTGTGAAACTAATTACACATCACAGTCAAAAATAAGGTATATTAACAGAAGAATTTTGCAAGGCAAAATGTCTTGTTTGAATGAAAAACTTCGCTTGTGAATGTTAATTTATTCCGCTTATTAAGTAGTTGAGTTAAATAAACGTCGTAATTTTTTAAGAAACACCAGGGCTTTTCTGGGGCGTATCTCGTAATTCTGAACCATTGTAAGATGGCGACACCTGAGCCGTCACCCTTCTCCAAACATTCAAACTACATCAGCAGGAGAACGTTTAACTCTTCACGTAAGATTTAACGTGCACCAGGTCCACATGCAAGACACAGGTCCACATAAAGCGGAATCGGGTTTTGAACTTGAGACTCTCCTATCCGGAAGCCGAGAAAGAAATACTAATCCACCACACACATATCATCAAATAGAAAGAAAGAAAAGAAGAAACTTTTCTGTATCTGAAGAAAATGATTTAGATTTTCAATTATTGAAAAAATACTCTTTATAGCCTTTTTAACTTATTTAAGTGTAAGAGATAGTGACCGAGTAGTTGGAGGCAGAACGAAATTTGATTCAAAATACTAAGTCCAGAAGTGTGAAAGAGTTAATTCGAAATTAAATAAAGTGTGAAAAGTTAAACTGCTATGCAAAACCAAGCTGAAGGTCATGAAGGATAAATCTGCATTCTTAATAGCCATCTGAAGCAAAACTGAAACAAAAATCCGATTAACTATCCCATAAGTGTAGATCAACCTCTGAAATTTGAGCTGTGGTCAGAGACAAAATGCACGCAATTTCTATAATGATGTTCCAAGGTCTTATTGAAACCAATACCGACTTCATAGCAATAATTTTAATTAGATAAATATTTTTAAAATCCTAAATTTTTCAACAAATCTGACATTCTAAAATATTATATTTTTACTTTTTTGTGCACGAAGTTTACAGTGAGAAAGTAATGTAATCGTCAAAAGTTTCCGCCTCGGTTTTGATGAATGTTTCAGGATTCAGACAAATCCGACTCAGAAAATATTTTTTTTTTATATTTATTACCTGCGAATACGATAATTTCGAAACAGAACACGCCATACAAAAAAAATTATTATGTGGCTTTTGCAACGAAGTCGTAGATTTTTTTTTATCGAATTTTGAGTGAAATACGTTAGCGGTAAGAGTGCATATCTGCACATTCTCATGTATATGAGCACTATACTCAAAGGATTCTTAAGAATTTTAAAGAATTCTTAAAGAGTTTTAAGTTTTTAGCATGCTTCAAGTTATAATTTGATGTACGATTGAATACAATATTTTATCTTATTAGTGTTTCATTTTTAGTTTACATAGTTAAAGTTAAGTTAGACAGACTTTATCTTACTAAAAAAGTCTCACAAAATATTATAGGTTACTCCTGCAACTTCTTTGTTCGTAGCTGACTGAAGTGTGCGTTTGGGAACAAACTTCCTGGTGTTGTGGAGTTGTTCACCATTATGGCAACCCAAACTATTAAGCTGGAAGGTTGCAATTGATTGAAGGTTGGTAATTTGTGTGTAACATTTTTATTTGAACTTTGGTCACATGGTCTTTTGAAGGGGATTTTCATTCCAATCTGAATAGCCATCGTAGTGGTGAGTAGGTAAATATGGTTTGGAGATCCAAAAGTAAATTTTCACTTTTCCATTCCTCAGTAGTGAAGTTTTCTATTGAATATATTATGAATTAAAATGTTTCTGAGTTTCAAGCATACTTATGGCTATAATTTGATATATGAGTTATGCAGTATCTTAATTCTAAGTAGTTTAATTTTTAGATTATTTAGAAAAAGTCAAGTTAGGGAAAATTGACCCTATAAAAAGCTATGGTAGCTTCGATGTCGTAACAGACCGAAGCACATTTTGGGTTGGGATCAGTTTCCTGGAGCATAGAGTTTGTCGACAATATTGAAAACTCAAATATAGAGAATAATTATTTAAAAATTGTTTGTTAGTAATTATTTAATGAATAAAATTTCTTTTTAATATGATCATTTCAAATAATTAATTTAGAAAAATTTTAAAAAGAATTGAAATTTAATTAATCTATTTTTCCCCGTCTGAGAAAGAAAGATTTATTTATTTATAATTTTAATAAAAATCTTTTGCTCGAACTATTTGTCATCGTTTGGTTTTGTTTAACGTTTCGCCATTTCTGTTCAGTTTGTCTTTCTTGATATGATGAATTTTCTCCTAAAATATATTTTTATTCTTTTGCTTTTATTTTTCTTTAAATATTAGAAGAACTGAGTAAGTCTATTAAGCTTCTCAATTTCTTGTTCTGTATAACATTTATTATATTTTTCTGCGTTTTAGTGCTATTCTGTTGTTTTTTTTTTAATTTTTCAAAACCGGCAATTATTTAACGTTCTAATGACGTTCCTAGGTTTCCAGTTCCACTGCTGTAATTTTTTTCGTTTAATTCAATCAATATTTTGATTGTTTATTAAATTTTGAACTAATTTAATTTAATAACTCGTTTTAATGTAATGACTTAACGAATTTAATTTATTAACTAGATTATGTTGATAACAATTGCGTTTTATAACAACCATATTGTTTAATTTTTAATATTAGTTTCATTAATATTATTTGATAATAAAGAAATTTTCAATTCAGTAGTTATAACATAATATCTGAATTTCGCCGTACATACAAATTATCAAAAGAATTTAAGCACGGTTTGCATGCAGGGTCAAGTATACCTAGCCTTACGGTCAAGTATCCCTAAGGTTAAGGATACTTGACCCTACGCGATTTCATAATATATATATTTTTATGATTAAATTAAATATCAATTCAGCATAAATATCTATCTTATTCTTAAAACCAAATCCTTTTATGATACTAACAATTCAAATATTTAAGAAATATAAGAAAAATAAAAGTAAGATCAAGTATCCCTAGTTTCCTCTATACGAAAAAGTGGAGGAGAGGAAACTTTTTCATGCCGGTATGTTGTTTCACCGTCAATAATTATTCAATCATTTTAAACGGAACAAAAAGAAAAGATCAGGAAATATAAATGCTAGTCCAAATCGCATTATTTAACGAAACTGCTTTAAAAAAATTTTCAAATTTATTGCAGTTGTTCTTTTTAAACTAAATTCTGTTTTTCGGAAAATAATGCCCTTTAAATTACTTCCAGGTTACGGATACCATATCTTGTTGGCTTTTAAATCAAATGTGTGTTCTTTCCGTCCAAAATTACAAATGACTTTAAACTGCTTGGTTGAGATAAGGGTGCTGAAATAGCATTTAGCTTGTCGTAACTCACTTTCTCCGTTTGATTAAAACTGAGAAATCTTATGTCGGGCTTAGAAAAAATTGTCAAAGTATGAAAAAGAATTCAAAGAGAAATAGATTATTTTGCACTATTCTGCACATGCATAATTTGATTCGGACTGAAATTGGATGATTAATTTCGTCAAATAATCTAATAATTATATTAGAATATAAGTATAGTAATCTAATGACAGCTATAATTTTAAATGAAACAAGTAGATATCTATTTATTTAAAAGAAATGCCCACTACAGAGAGAACTCCAGATACATTGCAGAAACAAAATGAGCATCAAACACACAGAGAACAAAAGCTGTAATCAATTAATGCAAAATATATTATAAAAACCTATTGGAACATCAAAGGTTGCATACATTTCTCATAAAAACATTAAAAATATGGTGAGGATATGAAAGTCATAATCTCTAAACCATAAAAGAAATTTTACATATTCAAAAATAAATTAAAAGTTGAACACACACAGTCACAGAGACAATATATTCACTCTAGGATATTAAAAGCTGTATACAGTCATCTTAATAGCGTAAAAACTCGTTAAAGATTTAATAATTAAAAAAATAAATTTTTAAAAGCTAAAAAAACATAAAATATTTAAAGTTGAATATATGCAGTCACAAAACTATTAAAAACACACTAGGAATGTAAAAATTGTAAACTTTCAATCTCAAAAACACAAAATGACATATTAAACATATCACGTTCTTCATATAACCTTTTAAAAACTCTATATATTTGTTCATTTAAAAGAAGAAAACACACATTAAAAAGGCAAAAGTCCAATTACACAGTGCAACGATTCAACGCAGACGCACACAGAAACATTTAAAGAGCTCTAAAAAACGATGCAGAAATATAAAAATGAATGCAATAGAGCACGAAAAAATTAAAACGAATGATAAATTTAGAAATAACGAGTGTAAAAGGGAAGAAGGAAACACTTCATGAATTTAAAAGTTGCAAGCAATTCAATTTGAAAACACCTATAGACATATGAGAAACGTCAAGTTCATAAGAGAACGTGTTAAAAATTCTATAACATTTGTACAAAAAGAACTTGTTCACATAGTTAAATAGCGAAAATACATTAATACATTTTGAAATAAGCTTCTGTTTCTTAAAGATCTAGCAGGCACAGCAAAATGTATGGAGCTCAGTATATTATTGCAATCAATTAAACCATTAATGACTTTGAAAAAGAAGAGAACACAAGAAAGATCACGTCTTGAAAAGAAACTAGGCATATTAAAGATATAAAATAGACGTGGAGAAGATGTATCTTGCAAGTAAAATCTATTTTTACTGTAAAATAAATATCGTAAGAAGTTAATTTGAATTCACTCGATACTTTCAATTTTATTTCTGTAATTAGGATCCCAAATAATGATGTAATATCCAAGATTGGATCGGGTATGAATGTAGTACAATACCTTTAAAGCAAGTTCGCTGGAAAATTCCCTAGTTTTGCGCTTAAGAATTCCAAGCCCTACAAAATGCCTTAGGCATAGCATCAATGTGTTGAGAGGCATCAAATTTAGTGTCAAGAATGATACCAAGATCAGTCACTGAATTTGAGCGAGACCTAACAAGATTTTTAATTTTATGATCCTAAAACAAAAGTTGAGGTTTTCGAGTATAAATAAGAATACTACATTTTTCAATATTCAGAAGTAACTTTTTGTAATAGTCAAATCTCCTTGTAAAAGAACAGCAACTAATTTGGATCGTATTAGCATAAACAATTTCAAGTCGTTTGCAAATAAAAGATATTCAGAGCACTTTAAAACACAACAAAAGTCAGTGATAAATAAAGTAAAAAACAGGGTCCGAGATTAGAGCTCTGTGAGACACCAGACGTACTTGAAAATTCCTGAGAAACAGCATTATTGAAATGAACATATAGGGTCCGATTGCAAAAATAAGAATGAATCCAATCAGTCAGATTTACATGAAAACCAATATCATTTCATTTCTTTAAGAGAATCCCAAAATCATTAGAATCAAAGGCGTTAGAAAAGTCGGTGTAAGTAACATCAAGTTGAGATCCAGTTTCATATGAAGAAACAATCTTATTTGTCAAACAGAATAAATTAGTGGTTGTTGAGCGTTTTGGATTGAACCTATGCTGAGATACAGAAATTAGGTTTTTAACCTGGTGGAAAAGCATTTTATGAATTATAATTTCTAAACGTTTAGACAGAAGATTTAAAATAGCAATGGGTCGATAATCTTTACAACTTTGTGTATTACCTTTCTTAAAAACAAGAATAATTTTGGTCTGCTTCCAGACATAAGGAAATACATCAATCTTCAAAGAAATGTTGAATAAAATAAGAAGGGGGTAAATCAGAAATTCTGAGCATCCTTTGATAATAAAAGCATGTATGTTATCCACTCCAACAGTTAGGGGAGACTTCAATTCCCTTATCGCCGAAACCACATCTTCACAGGTAATGCTTTCGATTTTAATGAAATAGTCGCAGTTACTTTTGACGGCATCATTTCTGTCGTAGTCTGTGCTAGGCTTGAAAACTGAATTAAAATAGTCAGCAAAAGCATTCGCTATATCGTCATCATTTTCATAACACTCTTTATCATAGTATAAACTGTTAGGAGAATGAATGCTATTTTTTTTAAATAAGACCAAAATCTTTTAGGATCCGAAATTAGACCATTTTTAGTAAGTCGCGAATACGTGTTGTAATCTTTTTTGATATTATACTTAGCAGTGATCTTGGAGATTTCAATTCATAGTTTGAATAAGGGTTTCCACTTTTTTAAGCCAACTTACGGACCATATCTCTTCTTTTCAACAACCTCCTAGTTTCATTTGAATACCAGAAGGGAAATCTTCTAGTAAAAGCTTTTTAAAAAGGAATAGTTTGATAATAAAACAGCTTTTAAACAATTATAAAAACTAAAAACTGCATCGTTTATGTCATTAAAATTAAGTAAAAAACTCCAATCGATCTCACGGAACAAATACCGCATAGATAGAAAATCTACTTTTTTAAAATCATGTTTATAGATATTAATATTCAGCTTATTCCGATGCACAGGAACAAAACAGATGGAAATTAACATTAATGAATTGTATGTCCTCGGGCACCAAAGGTCTATCGCTGGGGCAGACAGAAATACCACTAAAATCATTATTAGTTAAAATCAGACCGAGAAATTTATTATTACAATTGAAAGTATTGTTAAATTGTCCTAAATTATAAATATTCATAAAATTAGACAATTCTTTTACAACTGGGTTTTTGAGGTCATCAAAATCATCATATATAGATAGATTAAAATCACTACAGATGAACATTTTATCAAAAACTCGAAATCCTTCAAAACAATGAAAAACTTTAATATACGTGTCCGCATGAGAGGAAGGTGGAAAGCAAACAACACATAAAAGCATTGTTTCATTGTGATTTAATTTGACTGAAATCCAGACAGCATCGAGATCCAAACTAGGAACGTCTACGTTAAGGGAAGAAAAGCATTTTTAATAGTCACAAGAACACCACCACCACATCTGCAAGAATTAGTTGATGAAACACGGTCCCTTCGGAAAATAAGTTATCTGTCATCGAGTTGGTTTGAGAAATCAATATTCCGACAAAGCCATGTATCAGTAATAAAAATTATATCGTGATCCTCCGAAGACACGGAACTGAAAAAGTCAGCAGATTTGGTTCATAAACAACGTACGTTCTGATAAAACAAAGAAAATCATTTGTTGGAGACTGTGTGCGTCGAAGAATCTAAATCAGTTTGATGTCAGATCCAGGATTAACTTTTTGGGAAATCTGATCATTTCTGAGTTTGCCAAAACACTCAGCAATAAGACAATAAGACATCCCTCAGACCATACCGATGTATCCAATAACTGCTGTAGGTTATTTTCAAAAACCTCGATGTGGAAAGACGCATAGGTTTAAAACTTAGTTTTAACTCTATGGTACTGAAGAAATTACAATTTTAATGGGTTCAAAATGTTGGTAACATCATTCACAGTGGTATTAGGACTTAATCTAGATAAAAAAAATATTGCCTTTCTCCGAGGCATTTTACTATTTTTAGGTCAGAATTTTTCCTAGCACCATTGATTACAACTTTCGATTTAATCTTTTTATCCTTAACTTAATGACCTATGACTTTGAATTTACCTTCGGGTATAGCTCAGGGAGTCTGAGCCACAGAAGCGTACGTAGAAACATTAGATTTCAACTCAGCGTTGATGATTACCTGCTGCAAACTATGTGTTATGGGTTGCCGATGTTCTTCAGTCTGGATAGTATAGAATGTTGGACAAATCAGCCTAGAAGTACCATCAACTTTACTGTAAATGTCCTTCCGGGAATCAACAAACTCGTCTTTTAATTCGATAAATAGGTTCATCAGTGTTCCAGGAGGTTCAGATTCCAAATTTTTATCAGGAACAAGGAGTGAAACTGCCTCGACATACGACTTCAAAATATCCGCTTTAAAATTAAAAAAAAACATCCTTATCCTTACCATTAGCAGACTTCTTCCCAGAAGCTCTTTTAAAAATATCATGCATACCATTAAGTTTATCTGTAAAAAGTTTCACCTTTTCCTAGCGCTCAAAATCCACGTCGATAGCTTTCGGCGCCATGTTGCCAAAAAAAAGATGGGACAGAAATTATGTAAATGTATTGTAGTGTTTTACCATTCGTGTAATGTAATTCGTTATGTACTATCAAATAACTTTATATTTTGTTTTCCAGATAAGAACATTTTAAAGCGCTTCAAGTTTCAAAAAAATATCATCAACTGATAGAAGATTTTTAAGCATATGATACTTGTTGCGATTCTCAAAAGCCAAAAATGCAACAAGAAACATGAATTGACACTCTTACGGAGTATTTCAAGACAAAAAAGGGCATTTCAAGAAAATAATTGCTGTTTATATTTACAATTCAACTAAGTAACAAATTAAAATTTTTGATCAAAAATATTTTGTTAATACATAGATTTGAAAATAAATTAACTCAGAAGAAAAGTTAGTTTGTTTCTTACATTAACATTAACGCCACTGTATACCCACGAGCTCGGAACCCAAAGGGTTCCCTGTCAGTTGAATGGGTATACGTGGAAGGAAGTGCATACCGTATATTACCGTCTCTTTGTAGCTGCTACAGATATCGTACCAGCAGCTTGACATAACTTTTTTCTCATTAAGTTGTATTTCATTTCTCTCATATAGTCATCTTATTAACGTCATAATATATTACGTGAAATTATACGTTTTAATAACTTGACTTCAAAAGGTGGAAGACAAGAATAGTTTACACGGTGACCACCAACAGGAAGGACAGAGGAAAGAAGTTAGAAAGAGTGAAAATCAGTTTCCTTTTGTTTTTCTTCTATCGCCCCATTCCAAGAGAGAAATTGAAATCTCGTATATTATGAATGCAAAGATTAAAATCTTGTTCGTATATTCAAGGTGTATAAGACAGCGTTCATCATGTTACTTATATAAAAAAAAAGTGATGGTAAGTAGAGAACTTTTCAGAAGCAATTAAGGATAACTTGTATGAATGTATGCATTATTCTCAATTTAGTATAATGTCATTGTTGTTTCAAGATGATATACAAAAAATATTTATCATAAATTATTAATCGATATCTGAATTTTAGAGATGAATTTTTGTTTAAAGGGAGATGGGTTATTCTAATGCAGTGCAATTATGTGTTCACGAATTAAAATTTCTCTAAAAATGATTTCAAAATGTCATTTTTAGATATAATATTCTATGTTTTCGAAATCTTCTATTAATAATTTCAGGTGTTTATTTGTTTAATTTTATAATAATATTGATATGAATTTGCCTAAAATGTTTTAGAATAGAAGTAAAAATGAGCATTTGACAACAATAATTGATTAAAATAACAGTATGCAATATATTTATTAAAAAATACGAAAAATAAATTAGTTTAAGTTTTTTCATAAAGAGCCGTGTAATAATTCTGCATAACCTGTATTTTCAGATAAGAAGATTAATTATTCATTCAAACATAGATTTCAACTTATAAAAAGTGCATCGCAAATGTTATAAATAAATTTTGCTGATATGTTAAAGCAGACAAAAAAGTATGAAAAGCGCTGTTTGATATTAATTATGTTAACTGCGCAGTATTTTATTATTTTGTTTATCTTTCTCCAGATATTTATTTAGCATCTGGTGAAACATTAATTACGATTATTAATTGTTTTTCTTTGAGAATCCTTCATTTAAACCAATTAAAGTTACATGCAAAGATGCCTCTTTTTTAATATTTGTTGCGTTGGGATGAAATAATTGATGATTCTTGTAACATATGAGCTAATTTTTATAAACTTTATAAAATGGTGTTATTTCAAATTTTATGCTGAAACATTCGAATATTAAGTTTGTACACATATTAGATAAAAATATCAAGCGAGAAAAAAATGTTGAAATTATGAAGCGCGTTTATGTTCTTTTAAATGGTAAAATGTCTTATATAAAATAATTAAATGAAATTTTACCAGTTTTCGTATCTATTTTTTCAATTTTAGTTAGCGGAATTTTATTTTTTAAACTATTGTACTTTTAAGTTAAATTTAATACACCAAATACATTCAGAGCTAAATACTTAATTTTGGCATCTAATGGACTTCCATTCCTCCTTCTATTTTCAAAAATAAAACTTTTATCATGAATATGCATGAATATTATCAGCACATTTTTCTATTAATGTAATTTTCTAAACTAAATTTTTTTTTCCAATAAAATATATTGCATTTAATATTTTAAAATGAAGTTTTTTTAAAAAAAATTATCGTCATTTTTTCATTTCGTTTGATGTCTCAAGCTTGATATTTATAACATTTATAAATGCTGATTTTTTTTCCATCTCATTTACGAAATTGTTTGAATTCTATTCAAATGTTTACATTTGCCGGTGTTATAACAATGCGCATATCAGTTTGAAACATTCATACTTTAAACAATTGCGTACGTGATTTCTCCGGTTATTTACTTCTAATTCATTCGTCATTTAAACGAACTCATTAATTCTCCTTAAAATAATAAAAAAATCGAAGTCATTGCTTTATATTGTGTAAGGATGCTCCTAAAGATTTTAGCTACAGAAATATATTTTGTTTTGCATTCTGCCAAATATGTTTCATGGCAAGTTAAGATTTGAAACAAAAAGTTCGTAATTTTCATTATTCTGCTCTTTGTGCTTCGGCACATACTGCTGAGTTAGAGAACTAAAATTTATTAGTGTTGAAAAATGTGCAGAAAAAACAACACTGTTTGAACAAGATAAAAAAAATATGTACCTTTTTCGTTCTCACCATTTATTTTGTCTTAATTTGCTGCACAAATAGTCCTAAGGTACTTACTCTTTTCTCCTTCTAACCCATCGAGCATCAAGATTTACGTTCATTTAATCTTCGCTGTCTCTCCGGGAATTCGGAGTGTAAACACTCTCTTTTGTATTGATCTGGGACAGAGTTCCTTCCATGTTTTCTTTCAGTCAAAATCCTTCAGTTTTTGATGTATCTTATTTTCACAAAATCTATATATACAGATGTGATCTCTGCACCAAAGGACATAATTTATATTTTAATTTTTGGTGTTGTAAAATAATCTTTTGAGAACTTTGACAACCATTCTTTTCTCATTCCAATCGAATAAATGATTTTACCTTAATGTTTGAAATAAGTAGCCATTCAGGGAATAAAATAAAATTTTGACAGAATTTCCGCCCTTTTAATGTAACGCTTCAATCATCCTATAAAAAGGTCTAAGTGATAAGTAGATAAAGGTCTAAGTGAAGTGAGGTCATATAAACGTTTATAATCTAACAATTAAATAGAAGAAACAGTGATAATTATTTTATGAATTTAAAAAAATACATTTATGCATATTTTCGAAATATAAAAATGAATGAAAATAGTGAAAATATATATTCTGTTTCAGAACCGCAACGGCATTTGTAGGAACGGAGGGAAATACTAAATCCTTTAATCTTAACCTTTAAAATTTTATAACGTAAAATAATCATTAATAATATTAAAATAATTGAACCTTTTTGTGTCAGAATGAGAGATCTTCAGATCAGTTAAGGAACCATAATTTTACAAAAAATAGAAAATACATTAGAACTAAAAAATACTATAAAATATTAGATCATCAAAGGTTTGAAAAAATCACAGTCGCTTAAGATTTAACTTTAAAAATAAAGGAACGTAACAAAGCATTATAATGATATCATTTCCATAATTATATTTGGTTTCAAAGGAAATTCTAATATATTTATAATCATATTTGATTGACATTTGAATTTATTTGAATTTTCATTGATTGCCGCTCTATAAACACACAAACTTTTTGGAAGGAATTTAAATAAAATGTCACAAATATAGATTTTAAATTCCACCTCTGTATCATGCACTGATTTAGGATTTCTTGTAAGATGAATTTTGGTTCCTTAGTAGATTCAGCACCTTTCATTATCCATGGATACATACACCTCGTTTTGGTGTATAAAAACCAAGAAGCGTGCTATAATTTTGTTGACTTTAAAACAAAAAATTAATTGCTGAAACATCGATAATCAACTTCACGCATCATAAAAATTGATAACAAGTTTTGAAAGAAGGAATAATAACTCATGATGAATTTTTTTTTTACTTTTATCGCATAAGAGAGGAAAATATTTTTTGCTCTAAACTTTTGAATAAATCCAGCTAATTAAAACTTTCCGACTACCACTGATTATTCATATCTGCTGAAATACCTCATCTTTTTCCCCTACTTTCCACAAAATTATAAAGTTCATCTACTACTATCTCCCTTTTATGCAGCGGTCTTCTCTGCAGGTTTCTGATGCATCTTTTGCCTGCCGCTATGTTCCATCTTAAATTAAAACTTGATTCGTGTATCATGTTTTCATTACGACAATCTGAAATCAATCGCCTATCTTGACTAGCATTTCAAATCACTTTAAAACGGTAAATTAATAAATTGATATCAGTGTTACATGCCAATTAAACGGGAATATTTCCAGCAGTTTTCGTTCTCTTTCTACATTTAGCATTGCCAAACTTTCCATATATTTCGAGTTCGAGGTTTAAAAATGATAATTTTATGGTTTTTGGAATTCATATCTTGTATCCTGGATTTTTTAAAGCTACGGGACTGGAGGGTTCTAAGTTCGAAACCAGATTTCAACGAAACTGCGTCGTGTATGTGAACCTGTTGTACGGCAAATCTGACCTCACGGCATTGTCCTTCGTGTAGAGCGCTGGACCAAATAAAGCGTCCTCCCATTCGTGTAATGCTGAAATTTGGAGAGAGAGGGAATGCCTATATGATGTCCTCATCATATGATAAATTCAAAATTGCGATGTCCGCCACTAAATAGCGTTCGTGTTGCTTCTAATTGAAACGTTAATCTCACTATACAAAACTAACCTAAATCTGGGTTTTTAAGAGTATTTAATGAAATCTGCTTAACAACTATGCTCTACCATGGAAAAAAAATTCAAAATTTTTTGACGCCATCTTGGACTCATGCTTCCTACCAAAATATAATTAAACGTATTTTCTATTTCGTTTTGAATTAGAAAAAAATTACTTCTTCCTTGAAATAAACCAAAAAATCTTCGTTAAAAAAATGTGAAATGAGAACAACGACGTATTTCGTGGGAAAAAAGTACTTTTTCTCTCCGAAAAAGTAAATCGATGGGAAAAATCTCTTCCTCCCTTTTAAACCTTCCACATTCTTTTTCTTTGTATTAAAACCGCGAATTCCTCCTTACCTATCATTCCATCTCATGGAACATTTACTTTACAATTACAACCTTCTTCGCAAATATAAAACTAATTGCCAGAACGACCACCTTGTACAGAAGTGAGCCCATAAAAACGTTAAACGTTTTCTTCCTACTCAAAGAATGAGAAACACAATGTTCCGAGTTTTATTAATCCGCCCTAGCAACCGATATTCATCAATAACTTTCTCTTTCCAGAATTTATCAAGATAAATTCTGTGAAAAACAAAATAAAACATTTAATAACTATCCTACCCTCTCCCGCTTTCACATCCACTCGTTCAAGATTTTTAATCTCCGCCCTAAGATAAGGTGGTTTTTAAGAAAATTTACGACGTGAGTGCAGGCTATATATCCCATTAACTACCCGCCATAACAACCCTCTCCCCCTTGGCTCCATTATTAGAGTAAAAATATTCTCCGTTGAAGATATTAGTTACTTCTAGTCGATCGTATGTCTTTCCTTATCATTGTGGTGCTCGAACCGCAAGGAGGACACTAGGGCATTCATTTTACCATCCTCATCAAGTGTTTAACGGACCGGGCAACCCCTTAATGAGGCCATCCTGTCGAAGATTAGAAGAGGCGGGCTCCTTGCAAACTCTTTACCTTTTACGCCCGCTTCACCAATTAGATGCTGTCAAAGCGGCGTGAAATAAGGAGATAGGGATATTGGTTCCTTGTTACGCAATGATGAAAGGCTGTCTTTAACGTTTCATGGGGGAGTCCCATAGGAATAAATCACTCCAGTGAAAAATTAGACTGCTCATTATAGCTGTCCATACATTTATATGATTTTCTTCTGTATCAATGGAAAAATAAATACGTAGGAATGTTCAGATAGAAATTAAGTGTAATAAATCATCGTATTTTTATGGAATAAACCCTGAGGGCCTTTAAAAATTTAAATAAATTTAAGTGGATGGGTAATTGTCAGATGTTTCTGCGGTTTGATGCATTATGTAACATTGATTGTTTTCAAAAGGACGCTGATAAAGTTTTGAAGATAAATTTCAGACACACGATGTTTAAAATTTATTAGCAATCATTAAGTGTTTTAGCATAGAATGGTTTAAGAGTGTTAAGGCAAAACATGCAGTTTCTTACAATGGTTTTGCTGAAAAAGCTTATGCAGCTTGGAAACTATATAAGTGATATGTGTTACTGGTATTATGATGTTAGATTTCCTCAATGCTAAAATCATTACGGAAGAAAGTGTTTACTTTTGTCTGTAGAATCATAATTAGAATCTAAGAATTCATTCACCAACGAGAACACGGAACCATTTTGATGTTCGTATCCCTCATTAACTAAACTCATTCTGAGTAACTCATGTTCTCAAGTATTTCTGAAAGTTATCATTATACAAACAATTTGTTTCAATCAGTCCCTCAATACCTTGAGACAGTTCCACTTCTTGAAGTTGCTATAACCTGGATCACTTGATCCTGGAGGAGAGTGACCTTCGACTAGGATCCATCCAACTTGTTGGCTTTTGAGTGTGCTCTTATACACAGATCATCAAACAGACAGACATAATTTCAAAAATAGTTTTTTGGACCCAAGGAGGCCTAAAACATGGATTTCAAGATCACATTTTTTAACAATTACAACGATATTTCTCTGTATGCTTTGCATACGAGATAATAATAAAATGAACAAAAAAATTCAAAGTTTAACAGTTAGAATACAAATTTCCTTTTCTTTCAGAAATAAAACTTAACAGAAGTATAAAATAATAAACTGATGATTTTTAAAAAAAATTGTTTGTTCAAATATTTCTAAAACTTTAACACAAGTTTTAAAATTCATAAATAGCCGCTTAATGCTGCTCTGAATTTCTCAAGAATAGAAAAACAAAATAAAGAATTCCGACTGAAGTGCAATTATTTTTGTAATTAGTGAAAAAGTAACAGATATAATTTTTTTAGATTATGATTAGTTTTTGCTAAACTAAAACCAATTTTACTATTAGCTATCAAACCAAAATATTAATTCATAAGTCTCAGAATCAGTATAGTTTCTATTAAGGTATGTAAATTGATAATTATATGTTGACAGGATATTATTACTGTCATATAATAAAAATAATTTTATTTCTGCATTTTTAACTTGGTATATATTTTCCTGTGGATATTAATTGTCATCAATAAGGGCATAATATTTTAAGAAATCTAGAAAGAAACGATTGTACTTTCATTTTAGTCAATATCATCGAAATATATAACATTAAAGTGATCTCAAGGAAGCTACAAATTTTATTCTAGGTTCTCAAGATATGTTTATTTCTCGCACTTGAAATTCTCGACAGCTTTCTTCTAACTTATTGGTACAAATATTCCTCCATATGCATTTTATGTCTCAAGTGCTTCACTGTGATTTATTTTGTTAGAAATTTTTTCAACTATTCGTGCACATAAAAAGTGAGATATAATGCTAGAACTTTGGAGTACCATCCAAAATCTTCCAAATGGTTTGAAGAATCGCTTATGGTCACGAATTCATCCACTTTTTCTTATTAGAAAGCATAAAACTTCGTCTTTTTCCCCTTCGAAATCTGGGCTGAGAGCACAATAACTTCTTGGCGTAATATGGACTTTTTCGATTAATAAGACTCTCTGATGAAAAAATTCATATGTTTAGGGTGATGTATGCCGAGTAATGAGTAAATGTAGCTAATTTTAGTAAGAATAATTGATGGTCCCTAGAAAGACTTCCTTAAACATATCAGAGAAGAACAAGGAAAATAAACGAATGCTCTGGTAATATTATTCAAGGTTATGTTTAATGTTTAACTATTTAATTAATTTAATGTTTACGACTGTGAATTAATGAAAAAAATTTTAAAAATCCTCGCTTTTTTATCACCTTCCTTTTTTCCTTTTCTCTAAGAAATATAGTTCGTCAGGGAACTTTTGCCCAAGAATATATTAATGGTAACTTGAGATTTAATTGTCTGCACATATCTGAACGCTCAAGTTTTTATAGAAGAAAAAAAGGTTAAAATGCTGATTATCTTCTAAGCTTGAGTGTCACATACTGAATGATTCAGAAATCCAAAGTATCATAAGAAACAATCGCAAAGGAATGGAAGAAATCACTTATCGAGCTACCTGCCTAGGGATCCGGGGTCAAGTGAAGTACGGTTGCCACGACAGCAGTCGGAAACTGAGGTCGGAGTTCTAACAGACATCACCGGGCACGGTCCAACCCCTCCGAAAGAGGTACGTACCGTCATCGGTGAGGAGGAAACTCAATCCCATACATTACTATGCCCACCAGGTAAGCGAGAACCCGGTTAGTTATCCGGCGACTTATTGTCTACGCACTCGTGGTGCATCCCGGTGGGAAAGGAATGGAGGTAGAAAGATGTCAATTGAACAAAAAGAATAGAAAATGAACCTGTATTATTTTTGTCAAGAAATCAGAGTTTTTCTGATGAATAATTTGCAATTTTAAACCCTCAGATCGTTCACCAGTTTCCGGAGACGTTGTTCTGTCATAAACAGTTGTGAAAAGAGTGGTCCCTCATCAGGCAACCGTGTTCGCGGATGAAGGACGACACATAGAATAGTTGAAATTCGATACTCGGAACACTATTTCATCGTCAATAAAGCATTTCTGAAAAAAAAATTAGAACAGACAGGTGATCTAATTAGTAAGCTATGCTACCGATATATCCTGGTTCTGGGACTCATTTCCGTCTTTTTATGTGCAAACGGCGTCTTTCTATCTTTTATCTTTTTGCGAAAGATTTCTTGCTTTTATTTTTTTAACACTTCATAAAGGAAAGTTTAAAAAATAAAGTATTAATATAAAATATATAAATATTACATCTCTTTAATGATATGTTTCGATCCTGCATCATTCAACTAATTTTTTTTGTACGTTTCATTTAAGGTTAGCTAAATTGCAAGCTTCTCTTTATTTTAGGATTTGCAAGAGCATAATCTAACGATAAAATAATGCGAACCTTATTCATTATTCAGTTTATTATTCGCAAACACACGATTTTGTTTTCAGTATGCCCTCTAAAAGCAAAAAAAAAAAAAAATTAAGCTAACTTAAAAAGAGTGCTTTTATTTTCGTTTCAAATCTGTATCAGTTACGGTTCTAAAGTTTATTCAATGCTCCTGCTTATAAGTAGAAATGGAAAAGTTTTTTAAAAATTTGTTTCGAAACATCTGATAAATCTCTGCCCGTTATATTTTAGTTATTAGTTACTCGGTTGCTTTAGCAGCATTTTTCTTTAAATTGGCTTCATTTTTATATACTTTTATTCATTAACTTGTTTCATATTTCTAAACATGAAACCTTGTCATTAATTTTCTATTCATTTTCTGGTGTGCTAGGATTTTCAAATTTTATACAGTTTTGTATTGATGAAAATACACTATTTTAATACTTCAAGAACTTAATTTTCAGTTAATCGGTTATATTAATTAAACTTTGACTCCATACTTGTGACGCCACCTGTTAGTTGATTTGACAAATTTTATTTCTACGAACCAAAATATTCATAAACATGAATTTTAAATTAAAGACTTAAAAGTAGAAAATAATTCAAATAAATACATTTTAGTACACTAATAAAAGTGTTTTTAAAAACTAGTTTTATTAATATTTTTCACCTTTTTATTAATGCATTATTGATTAATCGTCCAGTGAGAACTACTGAATTGAAATAGAACTTTTCTTTTTCAGTTTAATTCTTTTACTTTTTGCTTTTAGAGACAGCAGTAAAAGTCAATTCACTCTACAAGAGTTTTTTTAAGGATGGATCTCGTCTTATTCCAAACCACATTTGCATGAATTTAAATCTTTCGTCACATCAAATGATACTAAAATCTCCACTTTTTAGAAATATCGGTATTAAATGACATGTGAAAAGTGATAAATGGAGATCAATAGGTACTAATACCCGTTATCGAGGGCACTATTATGATCAGGTATAGAACTTCCATAATATTGGTTGGAAGGCTTTAGAAGTAATTCATGACACTTTTTATTATTAAATAAAATGATGGATTTTTTCCTATCTTATTTTGCGTCAAAACGTTTTTTAATATTATTAAATTTAAAACAGTTTTTTTATTATTATAAAAATCTTAAGAGGGTTGAAGATGGGTAAAGAAGACGCCGAGAGGAGAAAATTAACACAGCGAAAGTAAAATTATTTGAACCAACCAATAAAAAGGAACCCATTAACCGCTGACGTTGCGTTGACGCAACGGTCAAAGCAAATGCTCATAAAAAATTATCTACCAAACAAATTTTGTGTTAATATCAGTTTTTGAGTAGGGCATAATATGAAGAATATTTCAGTAAAAAGATATTTGTCGTTAAAGATAATTTTATTTTTAGAAACGAGTTCCGTACTTGGTGTATTTTTCACGAAAACTTCTGACCTGGTCTTTCCGAAGAAAAAATACAACTAGAGAAACATGAGTGTTAGAGGTAATCTATTGTTTGTCAAGGTCACTACTTATCACAAAATTCCATCTTTTAGTTGTTTGTGATTTTCTGGAGGGGGTTGAAAAAACAGGTTTTGCGCTGACGCAACGTCAGCGGGAAAAGAGTAATTCAGCCAACTTCCTCTCACCGTTTAGACACTGTGGTAATTGTTCTCCTTCGGTATGCAAAGAAATAACTAAAGCGAGATATTTTACATTAGAAGATGCTCTTCAAAGATTTTTTGATGATGATGAAAAGAGTGAAATCGATTTTGTTGTTATTTCTCCAGAAAATCAAAAGTTGGTGGCGAAGAAGAAGAAATGTTAATATTTTGAATAATCATAATAATGATTTACAAATGTAATGCTTTAAATTGATGAAAATGGTTTTTGTCTCACAATCTCGTCCTATTGAACAGTATAACTTAAAAGTGTGGGGAATTGATTTATGCGACAATTTAGCAGCGAATTACAGGATTGGTATCCGTGGAAAAATATAGAAATTACAATATTTACTAATTAAATTTATGTAACCTTTACAAATGCGTCTGAAGTATTAATATTGTCTATTACTGAAAATATGAAAAACAATCTCTCTTGGATTTTAGACGTGAATTTTCATTATTTCTTTTGCACACTCCTTTTAAAGGGAAGCGGAGATTTATTTTCCAGTTATAGATCATCAACAGGAAGATCTAGTATGTTCAGTATTCAAAAGCCATTATATGGAGAAGGTGGGCCTCTTTTTATAAAGTCCTGTAAGCGTATTTAATATTATGCCTGACAAAAGCATGACTGCAACATAATTATTGTATATCAGTCTATGAGATCAGATAATTGGCAACAGTAAGATGTGTGTACTTTGAATTTGATTTTTAGAAATAGTCGAGAGGGAGACGATTACGAGTACGGTACGATTGAACGAAGTTACGTTGTATGCAGTTACGAAGTGTAATGATTGTGCTTAATAAATGTTGTTTAGTCTTAGAAGAAGTCTTATGAATGTCAATCGAGAAGCCAACAGAAATCAGAAGTGGGATTAATTAGAAACCTGTGAATGAAAATCTCATCGACAGTTAAGTAAGGCGGAAGGAGTCTAAATCTCAAAGCACGTTACGAAATTTGCTTTTTTTGTCGTTATTTGTAAATAAAAGTGTAGTAACGTGCGAAAATGTCTATTTTCGCTGGAGCAAGGAAGCGCGATTTGAAAATATTGGCTGAAGAACTTGGAGAAACGGTCAATGGCAGCCATAAATTGAAGGATTTGAAAAAGATTATTTTGGCGAGCAAAGAGTACGATGAAGAAAGCGCCAAGGAATGGATGAATACGATCATCAATGAAAGGAAGGAAAGAGAAGAAAATGAAATTAGAAAAGAAGAAATTGCTGAACGAAGACGCCAAGACGAAATCCAAATTGCTGAACAGAAAAGGCAAGAAGAAATTGCTGAACGAAGACGCCAAGACGAAATCCAAATGCGGAAGGAGGAACAAGAAATTGAACTAAGAAAACTAGATTACGAGGAACGGAAGCGGAAAGATGAAATGGAATTCGAACTGCAAAAACTACGCCTTGGAGCAGAAGTTAGGTCTTTAAATTCAAATTCCGTCGCCAATCAAAAACAGTATGCAAATTAAGCCAAAGTTAGAAATTCATCATTTGATGCAAAAATTTAATTCCGATGAAAACGATATAAGCTTATATTTAATAATGTTTGAACGTCTGGCCAAACAAGCTGAAATATTAGAAAACACTTGGGTAACTCATTTGCTTGGCTTATTGCCATATGACGTTGCGCAGTTAATCGCCAGAGAACCAGATGAGATTGAAAACGATTATGGCGAAGTTAAAAAGATATTGTTGAAACGGTATAAGTTAACGCCACAAAAATTTCGCCAAAAGTTTTTTATGCATAATAAGAATTTAGGAAGCACCTGGAAGAACTTTGCCTATGAATTGAGAAGTTTTTTTAATGAATGGGTGAATGGAGTTAAAGCAGATAGTTTTGAAAAATTGAGCTACCTTATTATAACAGATCAGATAAAACGTAAAGTGTCTCAAGAAGTAAAAGATCATTTTATAGATGAATGGTCTAAGCTGAATTCGCCAGATGATTTAGTTGAAAAACTGGACGATTATGATACTTTGAGGTCAACTTTCAGGAGTAAACAACCGCGAAAGGAATGGCATTACGACAAGCGGAACTCCTTTAAAGATTATTCAGCTTTTACAACCAACGAAAAGAAAAAGCTGTACGGTATTACACATAATGAGAGGGGTGAACCAAAATGCTTCCATTGTTCTAATTTCGAGCACATTGCAAGGAACTGTTCGATGCCAAAATCAGTTTTAATATCCCGAGAAGGTAATGAAACAGGCCATAAAATTATAAACTGTGTCGCCAAGGAAACGAATCATGCAAGTGAAGAAAGCTTATCTGTTAGACTAGTTGGCGATAATTCAGACGAGAGTAATTCATTTTTGAAGAAAGCGAAAATTAATAATTGTGATAACGTGCAAGCTTTGATTGATACAGGAAGTTCGTGTTGTCTCTTAAAGATTTCAGTTGCTCAGAAACTTAAACTGAAATTTGAACGTGTTTTCAATAAAATATACGGTTTTAGAAATCAAAAGATGTCTGCATTAACGTTTATTGGAAGAATTAAAGCCGATATTGAAGTTGATAATGTAAAGGCCGAAAACATAAGCATATACGTTGTTCCGGACGATGCGCAGTCAGTTGATCTTATCATCGGACGGACATGGCTTGATCTTCCTCATATTGCTTATACAAAAATAGGAGAAAGAGTCCACATTAGATACTTAGAAGATGAACTATTTATAAAGTTTCCGATTGATGAAAAAGTGAATCCAGTCTGCCTTGAACGTCTTGAAACAGCTCGGTCAGAGAGTGAAAGTTTGCAGATTAAAGCCACTTCCCAGCAGAAGATGATGGGCAATTTAGCGAATGATCTTAAAATGGTAAAGAATGAACTGCGACTTCTACAAGGAGATATGAAGAACTTTAAGGAAGAGCGACAATCGTTGCTTCTTCAAATCCAGGAAAAGAATAAGAATGTTGACAACTTGAAAAGCTACAGCGATTCTTTAGTGAAAACGAATTCATATTACGACAAAAACAAGTCAGGTAAAGTATTGCTTCGTAAAGGAGACATCGTGGCAGTTAGAAGGAAACCTAACACGACAAGTGAATCAACAAAACCGCAACCACGATACCGAGGACCTATGGTTGTCACACAAGTACGTCCTAGTGACAAATATAGAATCTCACAGCTAGAACCTAGAAATGGCCGTCCTTATTCTACAATAGTTCATGTCAGTCAGTTAAAAACCTGGGGAAGCCGAAATGAAGACGATGATGACTCTAGTACGAATTCTCATAATGAACCTGACATGCAAAGTTCCAAACGAACTGTACGAAAACCACTGCGTTATGGAGATTTTATGCCGGACAGATAGAACTTTTTTTAATGTTATATTTCACCTTATTTTATCTTTTATGAATGTATATTTGTTTCGTTTTTGTAATGATATTATTGAATGTAAACAAAATGTGGCTCAATTGATGTCAATTGAAAAGTCAGGATGGTCGAATGTAAGCGTATTTAATATTATGCCTGACAAAAGCATGACTGCAACATAATTATTGTATATCAGTGTATGAGATCAGATAAGTGGCAACAGTAAGATGTGCGCTACTTTGAATTTGATTTTTAGAAATAGTCGAGAGGGAGACGATTACGAGTACGGTATGATTGAACGAAGTTACGTTATATGCAGTTACGAAGTGCAATGGTTGTGCTTAATAAATGTTGTTTAGTCTTAGAAGAAGTCTTATGAATGTCAATCGAGGAGCCAGCAGTCCGAAGCAAACAGTGGACTGTATTATAAGCATATTTCGCCTGCTTATCGCTGCAAAGTTTGTAGTATAGTGTACTTCATGATTGTAGTAGACTATTCGTGATAGAAAGCTATTTACTGCAAATAATCAGCTATTTTTAAAAGAACAATATCTTAAAATTTGATTATAAACTAATTACCTGTTAAGTGATTTATTGCTTTACAAAATACACCAAAACTAAAATAGTTTTCCAGCTTTCTACTCTAAGATATTTCCTCAAATGTTCAATTGAACTCACTTACAATCAGTAATCTTATTACGCTGACGTTGCGTGAACGCAACACTCGATTTTTTAAGAGCTAAGACTATCTTTGCCAATTTTACTATAAATTAATGTTATGTAGGTTCAAATCAACATTCAACAATTAATATTATTCCTATAGTAAAAAATTCATCCCTCATAGTTTTGGCGATTAATGGGTTAAAAGAGATTAACAACCTATTTTCAAGCTGCAATGCTACCTGCGACTTGAAGTTACTTACAAAAACATAAGCAAAAATTTACTTACTCGGCATTATCAATTCAATCATTGTCACCAAAACTTAAATACTATCAATGAACTCTCATTTATCGGCACATAAATTAAGCTTGGGCATATTGCAAATTTCAAATAGCTAATAATATATTACTTTGTTAGAGGAAGGACGACAAATATGAAATATAGGTTCAAATATGGAATAGGTCGGTTTATCCTCTATTAAGTGTTGCAACTTCGTAGAAACAATACGTTTCCTATTGAGCCGCTATTGCGTTAGTGTCTGTGAGGTTGTAGCTGTACCACGTTTTTATTACGATCATTTTTGCGTCTTAAGGACAGTTTAAATTTCGGCAAGTCATCTTATCCTTATTATTTTCTCGTTTAACTTTTATTTTTTGGATTGTGAGTTTCATCTGAGCTAATACGGCAATTTTGAGGTTTATTTTCGTCTATAATTCTTTCATGTTTCGTTCCCTGGATCCATATTTATAATCCCCTAAACCAAACGCCCAGTAGGCAATAACTATGGAATATCAGTAGGGTTATAAATATGGAATAGTATTCCGTATTTGTTGAAGAATGGGATCACAGAGAATGTTTGGTTTACTCTAGTGGAAGTTACGCGTGCGATTTTTGTAAAAATTAGAAAAAGTTTTGTAGAGATGAGAAAATTTTTCGTAAAAATTCGAAGAATTGTTTGCGTTCTATAGAGTATCATTTATATGTAATATTTTTTTCATCTGAAATGTTCCTTTAATTAAGCACATTATATTATGAATTACTTTTCAATTAATAAAAAACTTAATTACATTTTTCGACATTTTTTGTTAATTTCCTTTAAAGATATTTAGGTATTCCGTAGTTGTAATCCATTTAGATATTTGGGAATTCTACACTAAACAGATACATTTTTAAATATTGTTGTTTTTGCTCAAATTAGAAAGAAAATATTCAGTTAAGTAAACAGTTCATTGATAAATATAACAATGAAATTTCCATAAATCAACATTTCTATTCATAAACATTTTGCCAAATGTAAATGGTATTCCATATTTGACTTCTTTTCTCCATATAAAAGCAGGGAAATATTTTGTAACTTTTCAGATGACTTAAAAGCCATAAACTATGGAAAAAATTAACTTTTTTATACATCATTGCCTCAAACGTATTCAGTTAGCTACAAGTTATATTGAGAGAATGATAGTTAAAAATTGGAAGCATAAAGATATGCATTTATATCTTGCGTACTAAACATTGTTCATTAAATTTTCAAATATGGCCACTCATTCGCGTCATTTGTCTGTAGTTACATAATCGGGAAACAGCAACTATGCATCGAATTTTGGTTTCATTATCGCAAAAAGAAACCTAGTTTATAACTTGCTGTGCAAAATTGAACCAACTCCATTCTCTTGCACAATATATTTCCTATTAGGTATTCATTAGTTTTGGAAGAATACAGTATTAGAAATATTTCTCTAATAGTTTGCGAAAACAACTGTATCTCAAGATATGAACTTTTGAGTTTTGTTCCCAACTGCATATCTATATGCATCTAACAGCTTGTAAAAAGACTGTAATCAAAATATATATAACACTGAAATCTTAGTTTATTCACTAATGTTTCTGAATGTGAATGGCAGAATTTATATGGAAAACAAAAAAAAGTTGAACCCTAAAACGTTTGTACGATAACAATGTTTTCTAGGATTTTAAAATGCAATTTTTTCTAAGCTAATTCTCTATCATACTTATTACAGAAAGATTTGTGTAAATATTGTGGAACAGGTTTCGAAAGATTCAGTAAAAACTACTGAGTGAAAGCTATAGAGAAGTAAAGAATTCTGCCAGTGACTGCATTTCTGATACAAAAACCATACTTTACGTTTGTGTTGGGAGGAAAACATCTTTTTCTGGGACATCCATAAAAGAACATATGTTTAAATCAAGGCCTACTCTTTCTCAATTGCATACAAAGTTTAAAATATACATAATAGAGGAATAGTTTACTTAAAGTTCCAAAATACTCTGTGATGACACCAAATTGACTTCCAGTTATTAGTAAATAATTTTTTTCAACATGAGTTTCCATTAATATGCTATTATTTCTGTGATGTGCGGAAGAACGGTTTACTTTTTTTAACATACGACAAAAGTTGAAGCACTTAATAAGCTTTTACGTTAAAAGAAATTCATTGGTAATATTCATTAAGAAAATATTCTTTAACCCTTTCGCGTTCATTGGTTTCCCAAAGAAACCACACATTGAGCATTCATTTTTATACTAAACATGGGGGAAGCGTAGAGTAACTTTTCTTTCATAATTTAAGTGCCAGGTATAGAGGCCAACTTATATAAAAATTACAGTTCAGTACCTTTAGTATTCACAAAGATTGGAAGAGCTAAATTTCTTTTGATCTCTAATGGAAACAAAATGATGATGGTTCTTACAGAACCTGATATTTTTTTTAAATGAATCTTCGAAAGTAATATGGAATTTTTGAAGGTTGAATATGCTGAATACTGACGTATACTTATAAATTAAATACATAATTTAAATTGCATTTCGATTATAGCTTATTCGGAAGAAAAAAGCCCGTTGCCATTCATTGGTTTCACTGTGGAACCAAAAATTTCTTGAAAATAAAAAAAATGCTTATTTTTTCTCATTTACATATTTATGATCAGCTACATGTCTAACACTCAATTTTGAAATAAATTTAATAATTTTCAAAAAACGAAACATGTGGTGTACTTCAGAGGATAATGGATTCAAAATTAAATTTCATTGTTTGATTTTACTAATAGAAGTGCAGTTCAAATTTAGTGTAATGGAGTTTCCTATATTTTAAATATATTTTTCATATGCGCGAGGCATTTTGAATGACAGTAAAATCTCGGGAAAATCTCTCTATCCATGTTTTGACTATAATTCATGTGAAAACATGTGAACAACAATAACATGTGAAAAAATAAAGTAAATAGTATAAAAGAATATCATGTTCGTAAAATCTTGAGACAGAGCTAAAATACTTTAGCAAAAACATAATTAATTGCAACATGAAAATTGATTTATTTTTAAATGAAAGGTTATAATGCTGAGAGTAAACTATGAGTTTAAGTCAATTACTAAGGATTTCATTTCTTCTGAACTGATATGTATAAAATGATCGAAAACCTGTTTAAATATATACTGTTTGATTCCTCATAATGAAATAAAATAAACCGTGCTTCGAAGAAATATTTCATATGAAGATGCAAAAATATCGTTGAATTAGCTTTATTGCTACAAGGAATTACTCAATTACTCCGGCCGAAACAGTAGATGAGTTCTCAAACACAGAGTAAGTATAAGAGAGTTATATAAGTAAGAATATACATACTGTACTGTATTGGATAAAGCATGATGCGTCTTCTTTATAAAAATAACATATTTAATGACGACTTCCACACAGTGCAGACATTTTTTCGAACATCAATATGTACATAATACACATTACATCCATTGATTTCGAATTCCTATCAAAAACACTTATTCTTTGTTGCTAGGCAACTGTAGCTAAAGACAAATATAGCGTTGCCATTCTATTTTTATTATCTTCATAATTATATTGGCGACAAAAGATTTTCTTATTAATTATTTTTAAAAAATATTTTATTAATAAAATTGGAATTAATAATTTTACAAATATATATATTTTTTTATTTTTTACAAATATCACAATAGATATTCAGTAGAGTAAGAATTGATAACAGTCTACATGTTGTCTTTACTAGTTTCTACATTAATAATTAAAAGATAAATATTTAAGAAGTAAGTTAGACATTTCCTGAGGCTTTATTAGCCTTAAAAGGAGCACTTCAGTTATAATAGTTGAGTTGCTGAAGAAATACCCAACATCAATCAAAACCCATAACAAAAATAAAACTGTTCTCTAATTACTGTCAAAATAATAATTCCATTTAATTCTTAAAATAAAAGATACTTTACGCTTTTAGGCTCTCTGCTTATCTTAATATAAATAAAAGTCATTGTGGGTATGTATGTATGTATGTGGTTATGTTCCTCCAAAACCAATGGACGGTTTTCAACCAAATTTTGTACACTTATTATTTAAGACAAGGGGAAGACACTTATGAACTTTTTTAAGTCCAAAAGTTAATTAAACAGGCAGTTAATTAGAAATTAAACGAAACCGTTTTTCCGCCGTAACTTTGGAGCAAATTGTCCGACAAAACATATTTTTATATCATCTTAAAGTTCAAATTTTTACCTTTTTAATGAAACCAATTTTATTTCTGCGACATTTCTCCTTCGATTGTTATTAATTTTTATAAGTTCCATAATTTTTAAATACGTGCAGACGATTTTGAAATAACGAAGATTTATAGCTACTCCGTTGCTAGGCAACAGTTAGACTTTGAACTAATTCACCTTTATTTCTGAAAATTTCTTATTTTTATTAATATCCATATCTATACTTATAAAAGGCAATGTTTGTGTGCGTGTGTGTGTGCGTGTGTGTGTGTGTGTGCGTGTGTTTGTCGGCGATGTCCAGACGAATCTATCGCACTTACAGCCATGAAATTTGGTACACAGGTAGTCGTAATGGTGACTGAATGCACCTCGAAGCCGAAATTTTAAATTTTAATCTAGAATTTTTTTTATTTAATGTTTTGTGTTGTTTTGGTTGATTTTTCGCACTAATTTCTCAATAGAATAGTTACGAATAAGTTTACGATAAAAATATATACACCATCGGAAAGAGCATGCGATTTCCGTTCTAATGAAGTTAGTTTTGAATTTCTAACGTAATTTACTGAATTTTGAGAATTTTTTTAAAAATTGTCACTTTCTCCTTATATTTTTAACTGTCAATGTTTTTTTCCCTCGCATCCAACGTTCTAATAAACCTATGATTTTCAGTTTTTTTATGGTAACAACAGAGGTATTTATCTCTCATTTAAAACAAGAACGGTTAAAATATCTTTGTCCGTTCGTTTTTAATAATTTTTTTTCTTAAAGGGTTAAAAAAATTCTTTTCGAATGAAGTTCTTTCTCCGGAACGGTGAGTTTCTCCCTGGCTACGGCTAGCGCCATCTGTTGGAATTATTCTCTCCTCAATTTTTAGCATGTTTTGCTAGGAATAATTTGAAATCATTTCGTTGGACGCAAGGGTTTAGTCGTAAATTAAGCAGTGCTGGAAGATTCTGACATGGGTGATAAGTTGGCTTTGAACTTCTAACGTAATTCGCTGAATTATGAGAGAATTTTTTTCGTGATGATCTAAAAGAGTTTCTTTACCATCTGCGTAAAATGTGCCATAGCTTTTCACGCAAGCTCCAGGGGGGTGACGAAGGGGGTACTGTCGTGACCTTGAAACGACACGGTACTGTGGTTTGAGACTGTATTGCATCAGCATAACTTAGATACACCATTGCTGTATATTAAAGATTTTCACGTTGCAATTTTTTTTTTATTATTGTTTTGGAATAACGTACTCTGTACTGCTTTTCTACATGTCATTATCGCGGGAAAATCAATGTGTATCTTTTGTTTTGATTTTGTTTCAAAACTTTTTCGTGTTATTGTGGGCGATTTTTTTTTCATGTTTTTGAAGTCCTGATTCCACGGGCAACGCCGTGCGCGTTCTGCTAGTAATATAATAAATGCGAAAGTGTGTCTGTCTGTTTGTTACGCATTTACGGCAAAACTACCAAACCGATTTGGATGAAAATTGGCAGAGTTGTAGCTTGAAACCCAGGAACGGACATAGGGTAGGTGACATCATGTTAAATTCATTATTTTTGATTACAGATAATTAAATAATTAAAAGGCGATTTGCGATGAAGATTACTACTTTATTTTTCAATCAACTGTCACGTGATCCTTAAGGAATGCGTAAACAAAATGAAATGTCAAGTGATCCTTCATAAAAGCGCAAGCATTTGAAATTACTTATTTTTAAAGTCAAGTATCACGTGATCTTCCTGAGAAAAGAAATAAATAATTAATTTGTGGAATAATAACTGAAAAATAGACGCCAGGACAGAAAACCAATGAGAGATATGATATAGTTTCAAGAGTTTTTGGATTAAAATTAAAAACTAAAGTTAATTATAACTAAAGGAAAATATCGTTCAACGTTTACTTAAGATAAGAGCCTAATTTAGTGGAAAGGTTGCAAAAATAATTCTTTATCGCTCTTTTCATCGGCATCCAAGATTTTTTTGGCTGTTAAATTTGTAACCAAACGATTTGGATAATCACTGGTGGTTAAATTCTACACCAAACGATTTAGCTAATTACAATAGTTCCATTTTGCATTTTAATGCCTTAAGAGCTTTTTTCAACTGATTTAAAAAGAAAGGATTGCATAAACCCAATGAACACGGAATTCAACGTTTTGTTTAATAAAGAAAGAACTGATTCGAACTTGGCGCTTGATACTGTTGACAAATAGATTTGGCGTTTGCTAGAGATTCAAACAGTGTATTAAATTGGGACTTTATCTAAATTGTTCACAGTACAGAGGAACTGATAAGCAAAGTTTATTCTTCCCTACAAGCTAATAAGAGGAATAGAGATTGTTTGTTGATTGGATAATTTTGGCACTGACTAATGAAAGTTTAGCTCAGATAAATAAAAAAAAATGCTTCACAAATGGAGGAATGTATTACAGAATATCTATCTGTAGATATGGTAATGGGCAATAACAAGTAAAATCATATCCTGTAGAGTTCTTCAACCACATAGAATTGTCAGGGATACCTTCCGACAAGCTGAGATTAAAATTCGGTGTGCCAGAACTATTCATGCGTAACCTCCATGTACCGAGACTGCGCAATGGCACACGGTTTCAAATTACACACTTAGGACCAAAAGTCGTGCTAGCTAGTAAAATATGACTGGCATAGTGAGAGGTGAGAGTGCTAAATTCTACGCATTCCGATAATACCGAAGGATTTACCATCCCAGTTCAAAAGGTAACAATTCCCTTTCAAATTGGCATTTGCCAGGCTCAGGGTCAGACACTCAAAGGGGCAGGCGTACATTTGGAAAAATCACATTTTTTTGGCATGTTCGCGTGTGTCCAGCCCACTAAACCTATACATCGGTACAAAAAACGTCGTATACAAAAGTGTGTTATCATATATAAACAATTTACCTAACTGTAACAGCAGACACATATACATTACACTCCTGTTAGTCGTCCAATTATGTATTATCAACCATCAGAACTTTTAATTTCCCCTTTCTACATATAACGAAACATTTACATTCGTGAATTTAAAAAAAAGTAACAATTCAAATTCTTCGCACACGAAGTCGCGGGTAACAGCTAGTAGTCTATTAAAATAGCTAAATATTTTTTAAATGTTCTTTCCCCGTAACAAGTTTTTTCTAGCTTTTCGCTTAGTTTAAATGAGCATCCAAAAAAGAACTTTCAGCCCAACCACTCAAATTAATTGTTTCCATCGCTAATTTCCTTTCTTCAGCTACCCAAATATACATTCGCTTTTATTTCAAGTGTGTTTTTATGTGCTTTGTATTTCTACGATACTTAATGTATCGTAGAAATGCCGAAGTCTTGTTTTATGTTCTGCTATCGAAAAATAAAACCAGTTCGAACAGAAAAAGATCTCTTAATTTTTGAAATCACTGTACTTCTTGGATAAATAATGAATACTTCTTACGGAAAGATTCTAGTACATTAATACGCAATTTATATCTGTTTTTTAGAAAAACCAATTATATGTATAATTTTTTTATTTCAATGATGATTAAAAATAACACTATTTTTTTAAAAAGGTGTATCATCAATTTAGTGATTATTACATTTTATGTGATAAAAATCATTGCAATATTTTCATTTCATTCATATGCCTTTTGCTTCATAGTTTTGTTTTGAATTGAAACACTATTATCTCTACTAATAATAAAAGAGAATGCATGTGTGTCTGTGTGTTGGCGCTCTACAGGGCACACAGCTCGAGCTAAATCTACGAAATTTGGTACAAACATATTTTTTTTGGGGGGGGGTGGAAATTTGCATCTCTGAGCTCTTTTTTATATTAGATTTTAATTAATTAAAATTAAGCGAAATTTCGGTATTTATCCTTAATAACTTTCGAAAATATTAAAGCAAAAAAATTATTTTTACACCACCTGAAATAGAAAAAAAAAACCTTTTCAATTATGTTATCGTACGATTTTTCTCTAATTTTAATAAATTTTGAAAAATATTTTTTGGCATAATTTACAACAATGCTTTTCATTGTTTCAACGCAATTCAAACCTTTTCCATTGTTTAAACAAATATTAACTTGCGTGCTCACCAATATGAGAACGCTTCGACCCTGACATTAACTTAATTGAGGATGTTGAATGAGAAATATTTTTAACACTTTTTCAAATGAACATCATATTTTTATTTATGACATATTTTTTGCATTATTCATTCCAATAATACAAATATGCCTTTTCGTTCTTATGTAGCATTTTTATGTATTTTTCGGTGAGTAATATAAACATTGAGGTGCATGTTTCAGTGGCCTATTGTCAGTTATGTGTTAGAGTGTGATTCGCATTTATTTCATATCCCAAAACAGCAGTGAGATTAGAACGACTGCAACGATTTCTACATTACTGTGTAAACTAATTAAATCTCGTCAAACAAAAGTCAAGAATGGTATTGTTGTAATTTTTGTAATAATCATGAATATTAACTTAAAACATTTAAAAAGAAAACTTTCTTGAGTTTATCAATTAAAGTTTTATTGAAATTAAAAACAGGGAATTTTTCTCTTTAATGTCTTTTTTTTATCGTATTATTTAACGTATATAATATACAAATGAAGAGCAATAGTTAAATATCTGATAGATGTACATCATTATTTTGAAAAAAAAACTTGCAATAATTATTAGGGTAACAATACAAAATAACTTATAAGAAGGGAAATAACAAATAAATTGTTCTTAAACGGAAGATTACTTCAGAAGCATTTTTTAAGCGGCAAAGCTTAAGAAAGTAAATTCTTCTGGACAGCGAGAGCTTTAATGATAGAAAGTAACGATTTATCGACAATAAATTGTTGGTCTACAGAGGGTTATGTATTAACGGGGTAATACAAAGCTACACCTTTAATCACATGAAAGATTAGCTTTGATTCCAGGATTGGTAGATATTTCTTATGAAGAAGACAGGGGTTATTTATTGTTCCGCTCTGTCAATACACAGTGACCATTCAGATACATTTATCCACTTTTTCTGACCATAAGACGCTGCCTATCGTATAATTTATTTTAAGAAGATTGATCACTGGTTATTAATAAAAATGAAAATTAAATTTTGATTTAGATTTATTAAAGTTTAAGAGCTTCTTTATTATAGTTTAATGCCTGTTTTGAAAATAATTCTCCAAGATGGAATAATTTACAGTTCCTTAACTTCTAAAAAACAAATGAAAAATGATCAGCAACTCAATAGTGGGAAATTCAAAATTCATTTAAAATATTAGCGTCATTTTTCAGATTTCAATTCAAATGCTTAATAATGTTGGGATATGTGAATTATATACAGTCGGACCTCTATTTAACGAAGTCGCTAAATCCCGAAAAAAAGTTCGTTATATGGAAAATTCGTTAAATAGAGATTCACCTTTTAAAATACTTTAAACTACACTAAACAGATTTTAAATTCATAAACACTAAATATTATTTAAAAAGTAATTAATCACACCTTTATTTTGTAAATTAATATCTATTTTTTTTATATATTTTACCCAACAAAAAAGAAATCTGCAAGGAAAACGAGAATAAAACAAACATTGTCCGGAAATACACTGTATTTTCAATTAGAAAAATAATTTTATATTAAAATTAATGAATTTTAGCATTTCATCATACGAAGGTTTGTTGATTTCTGCATCATGATCATTTCCATCTTCATCATCTTCGTCCTCATCGCAATTCATTGCTGTATTGTTTTTATTTTTCACACTGCCCACTTCAAAACTGTCTCATACACATCTTCATAGACACATGCTTTTAAACGTTTTGAACAAGAATTCGATAAATCATAATTTTGATTCTTATCACGATTTTTTTTATATGGTTGATAAGCTGTTTGGAGGAATACCAAATTTTAAGGCAATATCCTTTTTTTATTCACGCATTTATCCACCTCATGAATTATTTAAATTTTTAGAATTTAGAATTAAATTTTTTTTCCTTAATGCTCAAACACTTTCGCTTTGACATTTTCCAGCTTCAAGGTCATTGATCACCATAAAATGTATTGAAAGAAAGAATAAGTTTGAAATATTTTGAGAAATAGGGAGAAAAAAATATTGAATCACAAGAAAAAGTTCGTTAAATAGAGAATGCACATCGCTATTTGGAGGTTATTTTACGAAGAAATTCGCAAAATGTTCTTGGTTCCAAGAAAAAGTTCGCAAAATAGAGAAATTCGCAAAACAGAGGTTCGCTAAATAGAGGTCCGACTGTATTTGAATTTATAATACGATGGAAAATTATAACTTATCAGTTTCATCGTTCGAATTGACGGTTTGATAAAACACAATGGTGAGAAAGCTTCCATTTTTAGGCCGTGGTCAGATAAATCGAAAAGTCTAACTGAGTTGAAAACCATTTTTTTTTTCAATTCCATGCCACACTGATGCCTTTTAATGCAACAACCACATGACAATAAGTGAAATCGAGATCTCAGCTATTGACCTTCCGAAAAAAGTAGGAGAAACGTAGTAACTACCATGCCCCAATCTCAAGAAGAACCTCGCTATGAATGCATGTTCAAAAATGTTCTCATAAACTTTCAGAATATCGACTATTATTGATTCATTTTCGAAAATCTCGCTTGTATTCAAAATTTATTGAATACACTATATAGTGGATTTTCTTACAATGCGTAGGATACGTTCCAAATAATAAGAAATCGCTTTATACAGGAGATGCTTTATAGAACGAATTTGTGCTAGTTTCAATACGTCTGTAAACTGTTTATCAATGTGGAATTCGAATAATGAAACTTGAAAAACTAACAATAAAAAAACTTCATTGTAATTAGAATTAGTAGATTCCACCCCAGAGAACCAAAGAATCAAAAATTATGTGTAATACGGGACTATCCATCGCGCTGTGTGATTATTAGTTGCAATTTTTGATCGTGTTATACGAATTCAGGTTATACAGAAGCGCGTTATATAGTAGTTTACTGTATTTTATTTTAATTCAGTATGCATCTCTAAAAGTTATGTCTGCTAGAAACCGGTATTGTTTTGATTATCTAAAATTTGCCGAAACAAGCAGAAAGACTATTTTTATGAAAAGTGCTAAGCAGTTTTATTCAAAAATGCCTATAGCAAATAAAACATTTGGTTATATGGCAAATGAATTGAAACTCTGGTATTGAATTACTTACTATGTTTTGAACATAACATGTCAATACTCTGGAAGAAGTCAAATTATGTTCGATACATTTGTAGGAATTTACAGATATACGAGGAATATCACGATGCTATGCTTTGAAGCAGAAATTAATTTGAAATATGTTAAGTTAGGAGAAATCATTAAATTTATCGAAATTCTGGATATTATCTTTCGATCAATTTTAATTATCCGCTGTATAATAGGGAATTTCAAATCTTTATCACAATAAATTCAGGCAGAAATATTATTTAAAATAAATCCAAGGAAAAATGTAAAATACTTTTAAGTTCATTCGAATCACTATAGAATACATTGCTCAAATCAACCAGTGATAGCCTCTCATAATGATTGTCAGGGTGAGCAACGCTATTCACTTCATATAAGGAATACTTTATGAAATTAATATTAGATACAAATGAAAAGGGGTTATACTTTGATCACTTGTAGATTGATATAAAAACATATGTGTGATACATTATTTATAATAATGACTAAATTCTTATTTCTGATCCATTCATAGATTGTGCTTTAATACTTTCTATTAAAACTGAATTGTAGTTACTTCGAATTCATGCTAAAAATCAGGAAATAATATCTTCTCATTTCGGAAATTCAGAAATTTGACAGTGCGCTTCTAAAAAAGTAGGGGAAACAAGGGAAAATTGATCCTAATTTTAATTTTTCTTAAAAATATTTCTCGAATAATTTTTTTGGTTAGGATTATAAAAAAGTTTGATCTTATGAATGAAAAATAAACTTTAAGAAGATATATTATTCTTTAAATAATCATTTAGAAACACTTTTAAATAATATTCTCACATAAAACTCATCTTTCAAAGACACATAGCAATTACGACTACAATTAAAGTGAAGGATTACAAGTGCAACCTACCTTCCAGCTTGATTGTTTGGGTTGCCATATTGGTGAACAACTCCACAACACCAGGGAGTTTGATTCCAAACGCACACTTCAATCAACTACGAACAAAGAAGTTGTAGTAGTAATATGTTATAGTTTGTGAAGTTTTTCAGTTGGATCAAGTCTGTCTAACTTAACTTTAAGTATAGAACCTAAAAATTAAACACTTATAAAATAAAATATCTTCCATCAAACATCAAATTATAGCTTGAAGCACGCCAAAATCTTAAAATTCTTTAAGAATGAAGTTAAAATCTACAAAAGAATGAAAAGACGAACATTTACTTTGTGACTCTCAAAACACTAAAACCTACACACCATTACAATGGCTTATAGATTGGAAGGGAAATCCCTTCCCATGCACCATATGACGAAAGACTAAATAAAACGGCACTAACATATTATCAACTGAGAAAATCAATTATAAATCAATAGTTTCCTCTACTATTCTAAGAAGCATAGAGTGCAGTGCTTGTAATCATGTTACTATTTTTTAACGCGAAACGAAAGATGGCTCTGATTTCTTTTTCTTGTATTATATGCTCGGTAGAGGAAGACGAATAATCTAAACGCATAAAACATTATCCACATTATGCGCATTCTAAATAAAACCTTATGCAATTATGTCTATGGAACATTTTGCCCTAACCGAAAGCATTTAAAATCTTTTTACACTCTTTAGAAAATTCAATTTCAAATCTTACATTTACAAAATCAGGTATGCATAGAATCTGCGTTACTAAATGTTTAACTTTAATATCAAATATTTTCTAATACTGTTCGTACTCCTTAGATCCATGCCCTATAAAGGCAATATTTTCAAAAATAATACATCATCTGCTTTACCAAACTCCTGATATCTCGTCACTTGCTGTTCCTGTTTGGAGCAAAAATTATTCATGAAGCACCAGTGGAGTGGCACTTTCCTAATAAACACAAATTTAACAAAAACTGATCACGTCTTTGAAGGAATTTACACCAAGGCCTAGACTTAAACATTCGTGTTCTCTTGAAATTATTGAAGTAATCTCAAATTCTGTGTTCTAGAGAGGCATGTTTGGAGAGGAACCGAACTTCGGAACGCGAACTCAACAACTGGAAAGAATCAGAATCTGGAAATATATTATGTAAGTGGCTTAAAATTACAGGACCCAATGGTTTATTATTTTTTCAGCTAAAGCATGATTAGATTCTTATTTATGATTCTTTCAGAAATTGACGTTCTTTAGCCTTTCTCTCAAATTTTTATTCTGCAATGCTCCTAATTGTAATTATAGTCGAGGCCGCTGTGATTTAGTGGTAAGGGTTCAGCTTTGGGACCAGAGGGTTCCAGGTGTGAAACCCTATTCCACTGAAAATTCGCCACGTAAGTGGGCCTGTTTCTCGTCAATTCATACGTAGGGGGCCGAACGTGCGGAAGTTTGGAGAGTGGAATGCCAGCTCAGCAGTCGTCCTCGTCATCTGACTCTAGTTCTAAACTATGAGGTCTGTACCAAAATAGTCCTAGTGTTGTTTCAAAACGGGAAGTTAATGTAAATCTACTAATATAAACTGGAATTAACAAAAATAGCCGTATTGTTACTTGAAAACGAGATGTTAATATAACTGAACTAATACAAACTGGAATTAATAATCAAAAAGAATGTTTTCTCACTTCTAAAATTCATAAATGTGCTAGTTTGCTTCTAAAATTGCACTATCAAAGGCTGAGGACTTTCTTTTCTTTCTCGTCCTCATCCAGGGAGAGTAGTACTTATCATCAAACTATAGTGACCTTGCTCTTACACCTATATGGCTGGTAGATTTAACAGGAAAGTGTTTCAGCAGTCGCTCAACCTGTAACAAAGGATTACTGGCAGCACTTACTAAACAGCGTGTACATTCTAAATTTTACCAGAAATCTCTGAATAAGACTTTATATTATAACCATGAACAATATACTCAAAGTAAATAAAGTTGCATTTAAAAATATCCATCTGTTTTAAGCAAATTCAATTTCTGATTTTAGTTCTACTTTATCTTACAAAATAAGGTATGCAAAGAATTTGTGATACCAAATCCATAAATTTACTATCGCCTCAACTTTAATAACTACCGTTTCACTGCTCATACTCACCGGATCCATGTCCTATAAAAGCAAACTTTTCAAAATTAATGCATCATCTGCTTTACGAAACTCCAGATATCTCGTCACTTGCTGTTCCTGTCTGGAGCGGAAATTATTCATGAAGCACCAGTGGAGAGGCACTTTCCTGAAAATTACAAATTTAACAAACGGGTCACGTCCGTGAAGGATTTTACACAGAGGCCTGAACTTAAACGTTCGTGTTCTTTTGAAATTATTGAAGCAATCTCAAGTTCTATGTTCTAGAGAGCGATGTTTGGAGAGGAATCAGAACTTCGAGAGTACGACTCATCGTCTTATAAGTTAAGAATCTGGAAGACATGATGTTATGTAGGCGACTTTAGAATAAAGTCTGGTATATTTAAAGATAGGGCTCTTAGAACGTGACCCAATAATTTAAAGGACTCCGATGTGCAAATGTGTAAGTGGAAAATTTTAGTGTTTCTGGAAGTTCTATTTAAATGTTCAAATGCAATGAATACATTTATAGCTATCCCGGATTAAAGGTTTTGTGCTTTAAATATATTGCAGTGTTTGAAATATGATGGCTGAACAAAATTTATGTAATTTTAAATTTTTAATTGCTTTCGTAATATATCGTAACTTCATAATCAATATCTTAAATGAAACTTTGCACAAAGGGTAGTGAATGCTGTCTGTAGATAATTAATATTTTGAGAAAGATTGAGTTACATTTGTCAGACAGTTTCGAAGAACTTTCGAATTCATTTTTAGGGCTAATTCAAATAACTATGTTGAAGATAAATGATGAAGACTTAAATCGTGTTTAATGAAATTACCCAAAATCATGGTGAATAAACAGTACTATAATTTTTTTTCAGAGGACAATTCAACATTCATAATTCTGATAATTTCTCTATATAATAAATTCTTCATTCTTTTAATGTGATAACTTATGCCATTACCCAATTCTCTAATATTTCTTCCTCAGCATAGTTCTTTTAAGAGCCCTAACCAATACATAATATTTCTGAAAAAGTAGATAACTGAAAAATTATTTCTAGAATTGTTAAATTATAAGACTAAACACACAAAATCTTACAAACAGTAATACACCTTTATCAGATATATTTTGTCAGTACATAAATATTCTGTATTAGCAACCACAGTATATTTTTGTTTGTTTCATTGGTGCATTACAAAATTCATTGATTTAAAAAAAATATTCTTTCACAGCTTTGAAATTTATAATATGTCACTCAACAAAATTATGTATCATAAATTGAGTAGATAAGTAGACAATAAATTGCACATTTTTTATTGTTTTATATTCATAACATATTTTTCATAAACAGCAATATTGCAATGGCAGAAATGTCTTGACTTCTTGATGATAGCAACACATGCTCTAGTCCTGATACCACTCATAATGCGTTGTGTAAGCCCGATGCAGTTCAATTCTGAATGTAGATCAAGTATACTAATGCTCTGATGGTATATCACCTCTTGTGTTGTCACCATTCCACATCGATTCAAATTCAAACTATCCGCTGTTATAGTCGAATCAGGACTGAAACCCTTCAGTATTTCTCAAATAATTGCTGAGATGTAGCTAAAAGACTAAAGAATACAACTCGCCTGAATAGTCATAAAGTAAATGGACATTAAAGAGATAACAAATAATGAATCGAATAACATAAAAATGTCTTATTTTAATGTTTATTGCAGCAGCATCGAATAAAAGAGCTTTCTTCGTTACAAAATTCTTTAAAAATATTGCTTTTGACTAGTTTGCAGGTTTCAAGCAAAAGAGTAACTGATTGGTGATTGAATAACTTTAAAATACCTTGTTTCGCTCTTTTAATTAAAAGTATCTCTTTAATAAAAATTAAATAATCCTGATAAACTCCATGGCAATTGAGTTAAATGGACAATTACTTTCTTCTCTCATGTTTCCAATTAGCAGCAAATTGAATAATTTTCATGTCAATTATTCTAAACTGTAATAATCAAGATATGTCTACGTTTCATAATTGTAAGAATTGTTTCACATTTCATATGCGGTTTGAATCATTTTATCACACTGTAATGTAATTACCTCAACAAGCTTAACATAAAAGTGACTGAATATATTAAAATTTCTGCCTTAGCCATTGACCGTTTTTCATCTTAAGTACGATTCGGCCAAAAATATTTCAACGAAAAGAAAATTTATTGAACAACGACCAGTGCTTTAAGGCACAACACCTAAACAATTCCCGAGCCCGGCAATTATTAAAGATGTACGATTTGTATCCTAGAAACCCTTCTCTCTAGTATTTTACAAATAATTTACAACCCCATGCATCTATTTTTTTTTTCCTTCACGGCATATTATTTCTTCCAAGCCTGATCTACATCGCCATCATTCTTCGACGTAAAAAATAAAGAAACAGAATAATAATATAACACACGGCTTAGTTTCCACTGGGAGTTGAGAATATTAAACCCTAGAGATAGATTTCCAGGGGAACAGTTTCCCATTTAAAGTATCGATTAGCGAAGGTCTATCTCTTTGCAGTTTTGGAACAGATTATTATTTCACCACGTAACTTATTTCGAGGCTGCTGCAGACTTTTTTTTTATTTCCACACACTACCACTCCCTCCCTTAAAATCTTTTAAAGCCTCAAACCGTACACTTAATCCGTGTTCTTCTTTCCACGGCGTCATAAATAAAGTTTATCTCTTCCGTAAATCGTTTCCTCGCACAACCCATTAGGTATAATAAATTCTCTCCTCCCCCTTTTCGAAAAGGAGTTGAGACGAATCGAAAAGTTGCTTCTTTTCCCCTCCCTTCTGCAAACAACTCGGGTAACAGAATGAAGTCATTTCCAAGTAAAGTGATTTCTTCTTGGGTGGAAGGCGAGATTAACATCCTCTAAGAAAACTGGGGGATTGATAAGGGGATGGAAAAGGGGTGGTTGAGAATCGCAGTCTGCTGAACACCACTAAGCCTAAATATTCAAATGCATTTTCCACCGGAAATCACTGAATGTTGGTCGTCTCCTTTAAGTGGATAAGAAATGTGTCTGGAGATTAACTGAATTCTTAAATTTCTGGACATGGTTTCGCAAAATGAATAAAGCTTTGATTTGTAGAGGTTTATTGAGCATTTAGAGACATTAATATTTAATATGTATTTTTTAAAGGATGACCATTTGATAGCAGGATAAGATAAAATAAATAGCTTGACAGGATACGACGGATTTCGAAGATTTACAGAACAAAACCATTTTTCTGGTTAGTTGCAGGAAAGTAATAATGAGTTGAGATTTGTTAATGAATATTGCCTTTAGTGAGAGAAAATTAAAGTGGAGTTAAAATTAATAATTTAACGTTGAATGATTGGTGAAAATTGAATAAGCAAAGAAAAAGGCCAAAAGATTTAAATAAGATAAATGAACATGATTCATAATAATGTAAATAAGCCAAATATCTAATCATACCATCTAAATGTTTGATATAGAAAACCAGCGGGAGTGGTCTCCCCTAAACTTTCTCGTATTCTCCTAACACATGTAGAGAAAACTAGAATAATAAAAGACTTCAAATAAACTTCCGTCGCAAGTAAACCAAAGTTGGAACCACGCGTGGTTTGAAGGATCAAAACAAATTCAAATCCTCTGCTCATTCTTTTGCGCAACAGGACCTCGCGAGACTCCCTAAATGTTTGCTTCCTTACAAAATCACTCCAGAATTTGTTTTTGGCAAACTGCCAAGTTTCGGAGCGTCCCTTCCTTGCACAGGCATTGCCACTAGTAGGCATGCGCAGGGAGTTAGTTTCAAAACTGAACAAGTATGCGATTATACAGACCGACAGACAGTCAACCCTTTGACGGATTTGGCCCAAAATTTTATACGGACCTACATTCATGACGATAAAACTGTGTATAAAATTTTATCCATCTGGCTTTTCAAGTTTTTGAGTTATAGCGTTCGCATGACCTCGAACATACAGACAGACAGACTTCCCGTTGAGGGATTTTGTCCAAAATTTGATAGAAACCTACAAATTATGTTTAAAGACCACATACCAAATTTCATCCCCGTAGCTCTAATAGTTTTCGAGTTATCGTGTCCACAGACACACACACAGACACACATACAGACACACACACAGACAGACATAATTCCAAAATTGTGTTTTTCGGAGTCAGGGAGGTCTAAAACGTGGAGATTCGTCAAAATCTCGAGTTCGAATTTTTTGACGATTACAATACTTTCTCTTTGTATACTTCGTATACGAGAAAGTAAAAATCAAAATTAATCCTTAGGAAGATCCTAATGTAGACTCTGTTTTGGCGTTTCGGTGGAAAATACTCCTGATCTTTAAAATAAATTCTTGATATTGAAACTAGCGTTTAGCTCTTGAAAAGCTCCTTCTTTCTGTTCTTCTGAAAGCTCGTCAGAGAAAGAAGGGATTTCCAAGTTATTTTTTTCTTAAGTGGATAAAACATCCTCTCAACTCGGTAAGGGGTCAATAATCGTGAACTCTCTAAGTGGAGTCATCTCTGTAGTGTGCTTTCTTTGAATAAATAAATAAATAATTTTGATCCGACTTCTTAGAGCTCTGTAAATTGGACTTCAACAGTAAAGAACCGTGTTTTTCGAAATGTCATCATAGCTTCTGAATTACGCCTTACAAAAAGTAAAAAAGAAACATAATTTTCTCGAGATAAACATATTTATTTTCAGAATAATCTTCTTTGGGGTTCATACACTTTGTCCAGCGATGATATGAAACGACTCAAAAATTCTTCTTTATTCCGTTTAAATAGTTTAAACTTTCCTGACAACGCCTCGTTGATCCAAAGTGTGAAATCGCGGCACCCATCTTGCAGAGAGTTCTCTTATGCGTAAAGATTCACGCAAAATATTATGTAAACAGAATTTGATATGCCCATAGTCTTAACAGTTTTGCTTACCGTCACTTTTCTGTCATGAATCACTATATCAGGCATTTGTTTCATTGATTTATTGAGTAGTAATATGAACAGAATGCTTTGGAGCTGCCGTCTTCAAATGTGCACCTTCGAAAGTTATCAAACAACTTATAAATTTTTCTAATCAAAGGTATCCATAATCGATCACCATAACATTTATGAAGCTTAGATTAACTTTCCTAAGCCTTTTTCCCTTTCCGAAGATAATGTTTCAATATCTTCGGAAAGGGAAAAATTCGGTCGAAATTCTTTCTCGTCCAATTTTCAGAAACCACTGCCTTAATAGATTCACGTAAGTGTCAAAACACAGCCTAATAGATATATTTAAATGAAACTTACTGTGATACCCTTCAAGAGCTACCGACAATTAAAAACAATCTCAATACCGTCTAGTGCCGCCATATCTGAGATTTTGAGCGTACGTATCGAACAATCCTCATAAAAATATACCAAGAAATATTAGAAGATATACCAATAAATGAGTTAGCCTCTTCGAATTGAATATAACCGGAACAAGTCAGTTCGGCAGTTTAGACGGTTGAAAATATGAAATATATCACATAAAGCTCGGCAAGAATTACAAAGTGAATCATGGAATAATTGCTGCAAGATGTAAATGATAATTTCATTAAAAGTATACCGCTTTGTTACCACTCTTATCTTACCTTAAGAGGTAATCCAATACCGTATAAAGACTTTTAGTTATGTTGTTGGTTTTTTTTCTATGTTTCTTCATAGTTCTTCAAATTCCATTAAGTTTCATGAAATGCGTCAAAATATGCTGATACATACCTAAATTTATAACTTTTCTAGTTTCTATTATCTTTGTAACCAGTTCGTAGTTTGAAAATTTGTATTTTTGTTCCCAGTTTGTACTTTGTTCCCAGTAAACAGTTATACTAATTTTGGCACGTGTCTAGAATATAAAAATGTAAGTATAAAGAAATGAAATGTTTTTTTCTCATTTAAAAAAAGACGATATCCATTATAAAATTCGTATCTTCCAAACATTTTTAATTTTTCAGCGCAATTCAGTTTTAAAAAATAGTTCAGCGCATTAGAAAATATCTTGATGTTTTTTAATATAATTTTTGGTTTTAAACATACATTTTTTTGTAATTAAATTTATACTTTTTAGATCTTAAAATAGAATTTGTTTACACTAAAAAATATTAATTTTATGTATATTTTAAGCAATCAAGAAAATGAAACTCATAAGCATATTACAATTTAGATATGCATATGTTGTAGCAGATGTTAAGCACGATGAAAGCATGCGGTATTTTATTGTTTAACCATTAAAAAAAACGAATTAAAATATTTGCATAATCGTATAATTTTGTGCTGATTTTTATATTTTTGTATATATGTCATCTAGACCAACGAGTGAATAAAGGAAACTGTTATTAGCACTAAATTTGCAGTTTATATGGAATAGAAACTAAAAAAAAGATAATTCATTACTTCTGATGAAAGGCAGATATAACCCTTTGTTTTGCAAAATAATCATTAATTCTGTTTACAAAATTAAATTAAAATACTGCTGATAATACTATTACAAAAGTTTAAATAAAATTTCATATTAATTTTCAAAAAGAAATTTCCATAAAAACAGTTTTAGAGCAATAAAACTCGAAATAAAAAAACAAAATCAGTATTAAACTTGTCTGCTTTGCAATCTAAAATTTATTTGTTATAAATAAATATGTTATTAATCGCAACATTTCGATTTGTTTTAGGCAAATGTCGGAGCAGTTCTTTATTAGAAGATCATATATATATATATATATATATCAAAACCAACATATAAACACAAAATAAAAACTCAAAAACAGTAAAAAAGGACAAAATGGCTAAATAGACAAAAATCAGAAAAAACCAAAAAAAATTGAAAAATATCATTGCGAGCCGCTCGTCAGGAAGGGAAGCTCGCTCATGATATTAATTTGTGCTTTTTTCTGCTGACGACAAACGAAATCCGTTAAAAATTGCCGTCATCCCCTCTAAAAACACAAAACAAACGAAAATGGAAGATTTCTTGAATAAAAAATATAAATACATTTAAGAAGATTTAAAAAGAATCAAATATAAAAATCCGAATACAAATACAAAAAATCCGAATACAAAAATACCTAGAATAAAAAACAGTCGTAACATAAAAAATAATAAAATAAAGCGAAATATGCTTACTATGGCCAGGGAAACGCTACCGCGACCACGAGGAAAAAGAACGCCAAACCAGTTATCGCCGTTGCCAAACAGAGGAAAGAGAAAGAAAAGGAGAAAGAGACTTTGTATTGATTAACAAATTTTTACTTAGATTCAAATTATTAGTTATCCGATTATTATTTTTAAAAGTCATTCAGAGACGAAATATCAACGAGTTGTATTTGTAGTATCGAGTTATACTACAAAAAAAAACTTATTAATTTCTTCAAATTGCTATTCACAGTAAAATTATATCCAGAAAGACATCATAATTCTTTCATTTAATTTTATTCATTCTTTTCATTTCATTGTCCTTTTATTTACGTACTCAACCAATCATTTGAATGGAATATGATGGGTGATCAAAAAGTATCGGGCGGTTGCCCTCCCCTCAAAGCAAAGTCCCGCAGAGATCAGAGCAGATAGTGACCTTGAACCCTCCCACACATGCGCAAAAGTTACAAGGTCGTAGCTCCCTCCATTACTGCAAATTAGAGTTTTAAAATATGTATGTACTATGTTGTCGTCGCGTGTCTTATTGCAGAGAAATTTGACTTAAGAATTGCGCTCGATCTCTCTGAATGCTCGATGTGTTGAATCACATACATATGTCCGTACCTTTTACAATCATTTTTAGAAAGCTTTTTTTCGTTTTCAGCACATTCAAAGCAGTTGAAAACCGTCCCGATTTCTGATCTGCTGAGAGCAGTTTCCACACAAACTTCGCAAACACAGGTCTCATATCCAATTCTTCGATCAAAATTTACTGAAGTGCACCACTGCTAATGCAGGATCGAACGTATTGATTGTTTTGACTTTTGTCAATGTTTTGGGATGCCATCACTTTTGACATTTCCACGACCATGCTGGAAACATTTGAACAACTCATAATCTCTTGTGTGGCTCAAATTTGCATGTCTCACAGCAATTATCGCCAAGCTTTTGCAAAATTTGATACAAATTCTCTGCTAAACTGTAGCTGCCATAAAAAAATGAGCCGACAACACAGCACAGACATTTTTCAGAGCTCCAGTAAACAGAATTGGTGGAACCTACGAAATTGTAATTTTCCGTGCATGCATGGGAGTTTTCAATTTCTATCAAACGCTACAACTGCGTGGAGGCAGGGAAGCAGCCCTGATACTTTTTGATCATACCTCCGGCAAGATTAAATGGAAATCGGTTTCAAACGCAGACAAAGCATCTTTCAGGCACATCTAAAAAAATAAATTTTTATTTAGAAGAAATAATAAATCACCCAAATGATAAATGGGAGCTATGAGATATTAAAAGTCTAATACAAATAAAATTAGCTTATACTTTATTGTAATATTTTGCAGTATTTTTCATCTTTTTTCATAGTTTTATGTAAAAATAATAATTTGTGCTGAAATATTATCTTTATGTATGAGGTGTTTTTTTTTGGAAAATCGAAAGAAAATATTTCAGATTCTATGAATTACTCCATTTTAAACTTCTCTAATAAATCAAAAAGAACTCGTACTTAATTCTTAAGTACGAGTTCAGCCGTATGGATGAAAATTAATACGGCTGAAAAAAGTATTTGGATTTACTTTAACTCATATTTTTTAATTCCGAGATTCTTTATAATATATTAATGAGAAGAAAGAAACAAAGAGATTAATTAATATTTGAAAATAAAATTGAGTACTAGGAAAACAAAGAGAAATTATTGACAACATAATATAATGTCTATTCAACTTTTGGAAATTAATTCAAAAAAAGTCGGAATGATATTTCAACCCTATTATAAAGATTTAATAGAATGATGGCCACAAAGAAAATGCTTACTATTTTTTTAATGATGCTCAGGTCTGTTGTCTTGAAATTATATTCGTTTTAAAACAATTAGCGTTCATAAGAACGTTTCAATTTAAGTTACATTGAAGATAAATGTTTCATCAAGACTTAACCCCACTGTTCATTGGCATGAAAGATTCTGGTGTAAGATAGTGGCAAACGTTTTTCAGCTATCTTGTCCCATCTAAACTTTTCACATTTCTTAAGGTATCAAAATGAAGCATATCGTTTACTAGAAAAGGGAATTAGAATCAGATCATCAGGAAACAAAATACAAAATGTTCAAAATCATCTAATTCATTTAATATAATTCAATTTCAACAGCTTTTAAGCAATAAACCAACGATAAATTTATAAAAAATCATTAATTGGAAATGGTGTTTAAATTTTGTATACATCAGATCATGTTTTCAGATGTCGATTTATTGAAAAAAATCAATTATTCATTAGGTTTTTTTCCAGAACATTTGACATATTAAATTAATTTAGACGAATTCATGTAGTAATTGATTGCGTTTAAGGCCTAAACACTTATTCTGTAAGGATGTTTTAAAGGAAATTCATATCAATTTTTTACGCAGCTCAGCTACAAGTACAAAATTAATACCTAGATTTTAAATCAAAACATTTTTCATGTGTCAGAGTTATTTTATTAAAGAAAAACTGAACTGAAACTTGCTACACGGCCAAATGCTTTTCTCGTAGGAAATCGAACGGTATTAGATCTACTTGTGTTTATTTTTATATCTGTTTTTCTCACAGCTTTAACCATCAGATTGATTCCCTAATCTCATTCGTAAGATCGATTTCTTTCAAAAGGGTGTCTGCGAAGAATTTCAGAGGCTTAAAATATTTGCTATCGCTTTCTGAATCTGGAAAGAGAGAAATGGTTCAGGAAAGGATTCCGAGTAGCAGAAAGAATCTTTTACTTTTTCTGTACATTTGTTTCTTTGCTCTTCAGCGTGTTATTCCAAGAAAAGTGATAAGGACTAAAAGAAAGGATCTCAGTCACAGAAAACGAACTTAAAAATTAGAGTTTCTCAATTCTTTTCTGGATTCTTCACATTAGATACCGCATTTTATGTTTCTTAAAAGAAGAGGATTATTCTATCTTTATAAAAGCAAGTGATATTGCTTTCTTAAGTTATTAAAGTTCGCATATGCCCTTTAATATAAAAATCAACGATTATCTTATAAGTTGCTTTATATAACATGAACCTTGAAATAATTGAATTATTTGCCTTATATAGTTTAAAAACTTAAGATAAAATAAGGACAATATTTGATGAGAATATGCAAACTATTCTCAACAATACTTCTTTCATAATCATCATAATGATCATTTTTCTAATATTTTTACCTGTCTCTTAAAGGTTTTTCAAACAATTATTACTATGCTTAGCTAATTATTATGCTTTTATTCTGCTTTTTTATATAAGAGAATTTTGGCATTTTTGTTTTTAAAATTTGGTAATATACAAAAATTACTAAAGATGCATCCACTATTTTCTGACAAATAATTGTTTGTTTAACAATTTAATAACTTTCAATGTTATTAAAATTAAGCTAACTTGGGACATAATACTACATAACTGAACGTAATAATGTTCAAATAAAAATCTATTATTTCTTTTTCTAGATCTTATTAACATATTCATTTCATCATTTAATGATTAACTGCACAGAAAATACCGATCATCATGGGAGGGAAACGAATACTATGGGACAAGCTAGTGTTTTCTCAAGATTGTAATGTGGCCAGTTGATGTCTGAAACCGGCTTAAACAGGTTTCAGCTGCCGTTAGGTGCACTGAGAAAAAAATTCTGGCAGAAAAACCATATTTGTATGGTAATGGCATTTCTGGTAATAAAACCAGAATTCTGGTGATAATTAACAAAATTTACAGTATTTAAATCATTTATTTAATAATCTTACTGTTCGTTCTGGTAACGGTTTACGAGAATTTCTGGTTTTCGAAATTATGGCTCTTTTTACCAACATGTTTAGTAAAATTACAACGCTGAAAAGTTAATTTATCAGCAAAAACGGTTTTCATACCATATACTTCGTTTTTTTACGAGAATCACGATAAAATTACCAGATTATTCCTCAGAAAGTATCGTTCATTTTACCATATGTCTGGTAATTTGACCATGTTCAAACCTCTGGCACCTACCAAATACAATGGTATTAGTGAATTCATTTTTTTTATCATGCCAGATGTTAAATCTCACCTCTTCATATAACTTCATTTCCAAACTGAAACTTTCATCACTAAGTGAAACTGAACCCACTAAACAGATACATAAAACAGACGCCACTATGGATTGATCCATCCGGGTATAGAATCGTTTCACACTTCAAACCTTCAGTAATGTTCTTATTTTGAGTGATTTATTGGTATACTTGAGGAAGAACTTTAACTACTTCCATCCAACAAAGTGCCGCCGCATCTTTCTGTGTTCGCTCGGCCATGTTTAGCATGACGGGACATTCTCTGCATGGAAAGTTTGACGCAATGCTTTTTATGGAATGTTCTAATTATCACTATGGAACCGTTGTTTTGGAACGAACTATACTGTGTTTAGCTTAGAACTAGGGGATTACAGCCTTTGTTGCTTCAAATCCCATAACCCCTCTAATTCAAGTTCAAGTTCATTCTTGCATTGGCGGTATTTGGATTAAAAACCTAACGGCGTGGGGATTTGAAGAACTGGTACAGGAGTTTACTGGTAAGTACTAAATTTTATTTTGAATTCATTTTTCGGTAATGTTGAATTAAGTATATATCTATTTAAATTATTTGTGAGTATGTATTTAAATAAAATTTCTCATTTATTGAAAGTTAAAAATTTGTCAGCTGAGTAAATTGAATGTCGAAAAAAGAAAAAAAATAAATATATGCATATATATGTTCACAAGAATACTTTATTTGTAGTTTCTTTTCATGTCACTCGTATTAAACTTTTTTTTTGTTTATGCCGAGTCGGTGGCCTTCGACCCCCATTACATTTGAATTTATAAATTAAACGTAAAAATCTTTAAATAATTAGCAAATTTCTTAGCTCATTTTCATAGCTGTTTTACGATGCTCTCATAGCTGTTTTTACGATGTGAAAAAAATGAAAATATTTTGTTCACTTCCTTAATGCATTTAATGTATTCTTCATCGATGTTCTACCAATAATTTAATATTTAATTGCCGTTTATTTTTAAATACCTTTTCCTCATAAGTCAATTAAGTTTAAGTTCGTTTTGCTACCATTTCCTGAAATAAAATGTCGAAATTTTACTTTTTTAAAAAATTAAGATTATGAATACTAGGTTATTAAACAATTATTACAAACGTATGAAGATATGTTTAATTTTATTTTCATGTGTATGGTGAAAAGGAATGCGTCAAAATTATTCAATTTGCAATAGTTTTTTTGTTACATCAGATAATGGTAAAAGCAAAAATTAAATAATTTGATATTTTATGTATCATCATTTTTAAAAGACAGACTTTTATTCACTATGACCTTTGTATTCTAAAATATATTTACATTGCTGCAATGTTTTTTCCTTTTTTTTTATATCCATACTCATTACCGAAAACTTCTATTAATGGTTGTCAGTTTTAATATAGGGAATATTTGATCAGCTTGTATTTTGATTTATTAGTATTTTAATAGTAGTGTAGATGACCAGTTTTGGCCACTGCACCAGTTTTGGCCACATTGGATATGTTTTTCCAATAATTAAACCAGTAATTTCAAATCAACTAATAAGAAGCATTCAAATACTTTAAACAATCCTTATTTTACTATTTTCAATCTGATTGGTTCATTTTTCTCAAACATGTGATTTGTAAAAAAATTAAATGCATGGGCATTTATTGTAAACTCACAACTGTTAAGGTTTTTGTTAAGGAACAAGTATTTGCAGTTTTTCATCATCAAGCTCTCGGAATTAAATGATTAATCTAAAACTTATTACCCTTAGGGTTATTGAGGTAAGCTTTCTTTTTATTCTGATTTCATATCAAAATTAATTATTTTTAAGATTAAATGGGCGGTGGCCAAAACTGGTACTTGAAATTTACTATATGTGCCAGTTTTGGCCACACATAAATTAGCCGCATGTTTTAAACCATTACATAAATTTAAAAATTCCTGGATGAAATAAAATCAACTAATTTAGTTTTGTTTCTAAAATAAAAGTAACTGATTTAGTTTTGTTTGTTTTCATTTTACATAGTAATGGCTCCAATTAAAAATAAGAAGGCAGGTAGCATTTCCATAAAAAAATTTTGCTACTCACTATCTAAAGTTGGTAAAGGCCATTCAAAATGGAATGTCAAAAACATCTCCATTTTGAATGTTTACCTCACATTTATGTTAGAAAATTTCAACTTGAGGAACCTGACTCAATGATGAGGAATATTTTTTTTTTGTATGCATGGATTGCTCTAATTTTAAAAATGATTGATGAATTTGATTAATGTTGTAATTAAAAATTATAAAAATACATATTTGTGGATATTGTTAGTGAGTATAATACTGCAAATTCTTGATTTGTAAGATTTTTTAAAAAAATTATGCTTTTGCAATGTTAAGTTTATTCCTCTCCCCATTTTTTTTTTTCATATTTTATCAAAAAAAAATTATACAAGCATATATAATTTGTATTTTATCAACCAAATTAAATTATAGTTTGTATTTTACAACCAAATTAAATTATTCTTTTCTGCATTTTTGTTTATTTTTTTTAAGCTGAAATCTGCAGCTAAAATCAGTTTAGGTAAATTTTTTTACATATCTTTATAAATTCCTCAAAAAAATCACATTTAAAATAACAGAAAATAATGTACTAAACTATATATTGCATAAAAATGATTTATTTTTACTTAAAATTCATTAAAATGTCTGTTAAAAATATAATATTAGTGTGGCCAAAACTGGTGCATAGAGGTGGCCAAAACCAATTCAGTGCAAATTGGGTAATTTATTTAAAAAATTAATAACTCAAAATCTGAAATATTCTTCAGAAAAATGTCATAACTAGCAGAAAGCCAATAAAATTTGCTAAAGAATAGTATATATAGTAGTAGTAAAGAATAGTATGATTTAAACAGTCATCCACTGTGAAATTTCCATTTCAAATTTTCTCTTAAGGTTGCCAAAACTGGATCATCTACCCTATAATTATTAACATTAGGATAGTGTTTGATACCTTATTGGACTTTTAAACTTTGAATTAGATTTTAATCTAATCTAAATGTGAGTTTGTTTTTCCTTTTTTTCTGATATTTTGATGTCACAAGTTTATTAATTTGCTTAATGTATAACTCGCAATACTTTAGTACCCAATTGTAGTAACTCAAAATAATTTAGTGGCTAATTGTTGTGTAGAAAGAAATTTGTAAAAATACTAAAAATGTATTCTAGAATTTTTTGATTGATTGCAATTGTATTGAAAAATAAGTTATTTTTACAATTTTGTTCATAGAAAATGCCGGTACTCAAGCATTCAAAGACAAAAAATCAAACTACAATTATTTAATAGGACTATGTAAAATATATTATGATTGCTTTCAGGAATATAGTTTGTACTTTATAGAATGTGTAATCTTGTCTTTTAGTTTAGTTTTTGCAAAGTTAAAATAGTATCAAATTTTAAACAAATGTTTTCATGTAAATTAGATTAAGCATTAAATGAACACCTTTATTCACACTCTTACTGTAAACCTTAAGAAGGAGATTAATGGTGAGTTTTCTAAAAATGCACATTTTTGGTCATTTGTTTTGATATTCTGATGCAGAAAAGAATAGATTTTTGTCAATGTAGTCGAAAACGGCAAAAGTATTAAGTGTAATACGAATTAACAAGCTAGTATGTTAAATATTTTAGCTGCTTTTTTATGTTAACGCATATGTATTTTCACAATTCTTTCTTCAACTTTGTTGTTTTCTGTATTCTATTTGTAAACTTCTTGCATAAATATAATATGAAAATTATCAAAATCAAGTTATCATAAGAACAAATTGAAAGAATGTTCCTATTACGTTTTGTTTCCTTCATAACTTGAACATCTTTCTATTATTTATACTGTGCTTCTTAAAACTGTTATATCTAAAATTATATATTTTTTATGAAGAATATGGATGGGTGGAATATGTATAATTCTTTTTTGTGTTTAGATTTTTTTTTACTTTCATATCTATGCATTTATTTATAGTTTTTCAAAGAATTGAAAAAAGTAAATTGTAAGCAACTTATAATCGACATATAATCTGCATAGCTCCTAAACTTGAACTGTGTCATTTAAAGAGTCTCTACTTTATTTCCTATTCATGTCTTCTGTATTTTCTGAGATCTTATTTTTGGAGAAATTACTATTCTCTTTCTTTACTGGACAACTCTAAAGCAACAATGTAGTAACTAAAATTAAATTTACGCAAGTTATGAAAATATTGAAATAAATAAGATGTATAAGGTTCAATATAATTTTTGAACATATCGAATAGCTATTCTAAATATATGCTGCTAAATTATATCGAATACATAATTGAAACATTTTTAATTTGATCAATTATTATATTTATTAATTTACAAAATAAATATATAAATCTGAATGATTTTCATTTTTATTTAACTATTTATTAAGAAAGTATTGATTAAGAAAGATGCAATAGTTTTGAGTAATTGGGTAGTTTTCCACTCCAGGTTTTTAAGTACATTGTAGAGTTAAATTTCATTGCTCACACAAACATAAGGGATTTTAGAGAAAGAAACTGAGATTTTAGAAGGGAACATTACCTAAAACTCTAAATACATTTATTTATGTTTAAGTACTTTTGAAATTGGATTCACTTCTTTTGGAACAACGAGGTCACTTCACTTGATTTGTGATGTAAATATAAAAATTCTGGTATGATATACGAAATTTTTCTGTAATTCTATTTTTCGAATATAAATTATTTTTCAACAAAAAAAAAATCAATTTTCTTTGAAAGAAAAAACTGTCGCTTTTTTTAAAATATATTTAGTTTTACATATTCTTAAAACGTTCACGGGTAGCGTAGCTTAATATAATATTCAGAGAAGATTCCAAAAGTGGAGCCACTAAAACACAAAGGTCTAGGAAAGACACATGTATTCAAGGTGTCAGTTTATAAGATTGAGACAATATAATTTTTTTTTTATTTCTTTGGGAACAAAATTTTCTTCCCCTGCAAATTACCTTGAAAAATCTTATGTGCTAAAAACGCTAGCACGTTTTCACAAATCATGATCAAGACTTATAAAAATGGTGTTATTATCCAATAAGAAAATTTTGTCAAACAAAATAAGCAGAATAAATGTCATGCTTTGTTGAGAAGTTTTAATAACAGTGACTTTGAAAATGTTCTCATTTTGAGGCTACTAAGCATCTCTGTATTAATATGCGCATATCGTTTATCATATGGATTTAGTTTACCTATTCATAACAAAAGAATTGTAATTAAATGGTTAGTTTTTGAGAAAAAACAAATATTTTGAAAATTGTTGAACACGAGTTGAACTTATTTCGTTTATTACAGTTAATGGAAATTTTGTATTTATACAAATAGCACAATTTTAAAAACTCTGATCATGCTCGTTCAAAATGTACTGAATGTATAAATTTTAATACGGAAGTTGCAGTGGGAAGAAATTTAGTTTATATAAATAATACCTCTATTGAGGTATGAAAGTCAGATAATATCAATTGAGGAATGAAAATCGGAACAAACATCTTGAATATATGTTTTATAAGCCATATATTTTGACAACCCATTTTACCTTACCCGACTCTATTCAGGGTTCCCAGAAGCCCTCAAAATGCACTAATAGGGCACTTATTTGCATATTTATTTTTAGGGGCTTAAAGGCATTATTCATAATTTAAATGATTTTTCAATATTTCATAATTTTTCTTTTGTTAGGTTACCTCAGATGTTGAAGGAGATTTGCAGTGTTGGAAATTTCGAAGCCAACAATTTCTGCACTGTATCCGAGAATGAATCGATGTAGTCAAGTCCTTACTCTTTATCGCAGAATATCACTTAAGCATAACATTTAAAGTTATATCAAATTGAAAAAAATTGTATTTTGTCATTTTCTGTTATTTATTTTGTAGTTTGCTGTGTGCTAAAGATTTTTCTTATGTTCATTTGTATTTGTTCACAGATATGATCCTAATTTTTATTATATTTGTGCCCTCAACAGTTGTCTCATAATATTTACCACTTTTTCGTCATTTAAAAAGCACCTGTATCAACATGATGAATTTAAAACTAAAAATACAAATATGTTAACTTATAGAACATTTGGATTTAAATCTTTTCTAAAGTGTAAGTTTATTTCACATTTTAAGGAACATGATATTATTTTCTGCCCTCTAAAGAATTGTCAGCTGAAATATGCAGTTTATTCTTCTTTTAAGTCACATTTGTCAAGGTATCACTCTTGTTATGTGTTAAATGATTTTAAGTGAGATCTTAACACATGTCAAAAACAGAAATCAGGTACAACTGTCTCAATCAGTTCCCAATCATGTTGAAAATTTCAGGGAGAATTCAATATTGATCCCAGACTACAATAGAAATGTTGTATTATTTATTTCGAAAATGCAAGAAAAATTTTTGCTGCCCAGTTCTACAATTTGTGAATTAATAAATGCAGTAAATGAATTCCAAACAGGTTCTGTTTCATTAACTAAACAGTCTATAGTAGAAACTCTTAAAGAAAACAATGTAAATGAGAAGGTTCTAAACTTGGTTTTAAATAATCCTGCAGCGAGTAATTAAAATTCCACTTTTAATGTTATGAAATTTTAATATTCTCAGAAAAAATTTCTGAAGGAAAACTTTGGTTTGGTTGAACCTGTGAAATATATGCTCAAGTCGAAAACTCAAGTTTCAAACTACCACTATGTACCTATTATAAAAACTATTCAAGCATTTTGCAAAAATAATGAAGTTTTAGATTGTATAATGTCTACATCGGAAAGTAAAAATGCAAATATTTTGTCAGATATTCATGATGGAACCAATTTTAAGAACAACCCTTTGTTTCAGTTTTCCAAATATACAAATTTTGCTATATTTTGATGAATTTATGGTTTTTAACCCATTAAGAGGTAATCAAGCAAAACACAAGCTAGGTGCATTTTATTTTACACTAGGAAACATTCCCATCTAAGTATCGTTCTTCAGGGAAAGATATGCAGTTAGCTAATTTGTGCAAATACTCAGATATAAAATACTTCGGATCTAAAGCAGTTCTCCAACCTCTGATAAAAGACCTAAAGTTATTAGAAACACCGATGGAATAATTATTTCAGGAATACCTCATAATGTTAAAGGTGGAATTGTTTCTATAATAGGTGAGAATTTAGCTGCTCACCAAATAGGTGGCTATGTTACTAATTTTAGTACAAATGTATGTTGTTGTTGCTTTTGCATAGCAAATAAAAGCGATATGCAGGCTAATTTTACAGAATCTAAATTTGTACAGCGTACAAAACAATTGTATAAGCACCATCTGTCGTTAGTAAACAAGGATTCAATGTATACATCTGTTTATGGTTTCCTTTTAACTTTTTAAAATATTTTCATTGCAGTAACATGCTACCGCCAGATGTAATGCATGATTTACTAGAAGGTGTTGTTCCATTTTATTTGCGTTGATTATAAATTATTTTATAGTTAAGAAGTATATAACCCTATCGCAATTAAATTGCAAGATCAAGCATTCAAAATTTGGGTTTTATGATGCTGCTAACAAACCAACCATAATTTCAGAGCCTTCTCAGAAGGGTATTAAAATGATTGCTGCCCGTACGTAGTCCTGTTGAGATTTCTGCCATTATTTATTGGTCAAAGTGTTCCAGATTCTGAACCTGCATGGTGTCTTCTCTTAACATTAAAAGAAATAGTAGATATTGTTCTTGCACCAAAAATCAATTTATCTTATGTGTCTCATTTGTCACACTTGATTCAAAATCATCACAATCTTTTTAAAGATATTTCCTTCTGTTAAATTTACACCTAAATTTCATTTTCTTGTACATTATCCACGACTTATTCTTGCATTTGGCCCACTAACTTGTTCCTGGTCAATGTGCTTTGAGGCGAAGTATTTATATTTTAAACATGTTGCCAACGCATTAAAAATAATCTAAATTTGCCATACTCATTGGCCTAAAGACATCAACAGCTACAGTGCTATTATAATTTGGAATCTTTACGACCTATAGGGAAAAAGAATTCAGTGATAAGTGGGAAAATCGTAGATATAAACAATTATTCAACAGAGATCACACGATTACTTTCAGACTGTGAGGAATTTTATTCATTAAAAAAAAGTAGAATTAAATGGTCTGATTTACAAATCAAGAATGTGCCTTGTCTCTGGATTTCATAATGATGAACCAGTTTTTGAGAAAATCATAATAATTTTAAGGAAAGGTACTTGTACAAAATTTGCTTGTCACACATTTACGAGCAGCACTCTTTTCCTAGGATGTTTCAAGTTAGAAAGTTCAAAAGATATTAAAATTTTGAAATTTCAGGATTTTGTTGATGTTTATCCTCTATCAGATATAATTATTCAGTGGTTATTCAAAAGTATTGTTTATTTAACCCCAAAGAATAAATGTGAAAAATTTTCAAAGCAGTCAAACTCCAAAAACAATATCAACTTTTCACAGTTCCTTACGAATAAAGAATGTTGACGGCTATTTTCAAGTGTTGCATTGCACCATTTTGATGTATTTTTTACTTCATTTTGTTTACGTTTGAACTTATTTTTTACTTATAATATTGCATTTACATTATGATATTCATGTTTCATATAACTGAATCTGCACATTACATTATTGATTTCTTAATTTTATTCTCTGTGAAGGATAGAGACAAACCATTACTTTCCCATGGAAAAAATTCATTTAAAAGCAAACTTTTTTTTGCATGCATGTCAGAACTGATTGTTTTCTGAAATTGTTGATAAATATGTTGTTCTGAATTGTCATAAAATATATTATAATATATGTGTAATCTTTAATGAAATGTTTCAAAAGCTGTGCATTTTTAATATTGAATATGCTGTTATATAAAATAATTTGCTTGTGTATAAACTTCATTTTTATGTATTTTTTAATGTAGCAGATGCAATACGAACTACAATCACTGTAAAAATAAATTTTTTGAAGTGAAATAAGCTTTTCATTCATGTGTTAGTTTATTCAAATGATGTTTATTACTATAGAGATCAGTTATGAAAAATCTAATAAGATTAAAAGTTAAAGTTTGAAACAAAAAAGCATTTTATCAGTACATTCTGAAATACAATAAACCATCTTGTTCTCTTGCTATTTAAATGTCCATGGTAATCAAAATGTTACGAGTAAATTATTTGGAAATATATCTAAGCGTTACAATTGTGTCTGTAGAGGAAGGGACATTTTTTAAAATAAAGTAGAACTGTACACATTTTCAAATATAGGTGCAAGAATTTTTATTTGCAAACCATATTTGGCAATTTATATTAATCTGATTTTATTCGATTGTTCTTGTTTTAATATATTATCGTAAAAAAAATATGTGCTGTATTGTTTTTAGCAGACTAGAAATGCGTACATTTATAATACTATAATATACAAGTACTTTTGTAATATAGTATACACCTAGAAGTTGTCACTTCTGCCTTGTGGTCTTACGTGTATCCGTTTGTTTTTATTTACAAAGGAAAATGTCTAAAAGCACAAGAAAAATTGAGCTACTTCAAAGAAATCAAGAAGGGAGTAAGCTAAAATCTTGAACAATTCATTGTGAATTTATTTTTCAGGTTTGTATAGAAAGCTTGCAATTTAGAGAATTATGTGTTTCAATGAAAAATACAGTTCCATTTGAAAATGAAGCAGAAAAAGTTTGTTTATGCTATTAAATTAAATGTTTGATTTTCCTTTTTAAAGTTTCCCTAATTATTAATCTCTGAAAAGTTGAATTAAATTTGCAATTTATATGTTTTAATAAACTAATAATTTAAAAACAAGTACTGCATAAATGAACAAAAAAAATTCACAGTAATAGTAGGCAGTATCTCAGTTTGACTTCACATGTATCGTACTTAATGTATTGGGAAAATACCTGATTGTTAAAGGATTTATGGGAAACCATTATATGCATGGACTCTCATATCTTTACAGAAAAATGAAGCATTTTTTCTGAAATTGGAACAGTAATGCAATCTTGGGTTTTTTAATATTTGAAAAAAATTCAGTTTGAATATTCTATAAAATTTTCTTCATAAGTAAATTAAATTGTCAGAGGCATTGCTTAAATTTCCAGATACTTCAAGTGGTTTTTATGCTTCACTCAAAATTTTCAAATTAAGTATTAAAGCTTAATATGTCATTATTTTATTTCAATTTCAGCATAAATACTTCAAATTTTATTGCAGAAAAATGTAAGGATACTGATAAACATTTTAAATTTATTATTGCAAATCTGAAATGATTTATTTTATATGAAATCATTAATAGAAATTCAATTTTATGTCAATCCATTGCACAGTGCATATGGTTATACCATATATATATACCATTCCATGGTTCAACGTATTGCCATTCCATGGTTCAATGTATTACCATCCCATGGTTCAATCAAAGCACCAGTTGATGGAGTCAAGTTTCACCATGCTATGGTGACAACTATCCATGCACCATATTTTGGTGAAACGTTGAACTACTACTATTGTTACCAATTCTAAATTTAATAAGTATTATACACTGTTCAATAAATTGAAGTTAGATTTGAAATCTGTGCTTTTATTTTCTTAAATACTTAAAATAAATTCACTGCATATTATGTATATTAATAAAGGGAATTAAATTACCAAGAAATGATAAATTTTAGTAATTATAACATCACTTAATAAATTTAACAATTTGTAAAAATGAGTCGAGTTTTTGTATTTATTTTCATAGTTCTTTTTTCACTCTGCCTCAGGCATTTGTATATTTACAAACATTCTGCTTTTTTCAAAATCGTAGTGATGTTGAGAATTGAGTAAAATTTTACCGGTTAAAAAGCAAAAATAAATAAATATTAATGCGATTGGCATTATAAATGGACATACCGTATCTCAAATTTTACCAGATAATTTGTAATAGAACCAGAGTTATTCTGGTAAATTTATCAAATTAAATGGTCTAAATTACCATCTTATTTGGTAGTATTACCTTTGTGTACGGTAATAATACCAAATTCCATACCAAACAGAGTGGTAAATAAACGATATTTTTCTGGTTATTTTACCATAAAGTCATTACTAAACTGCTACGGTAAAAAATACCGTACTTTATGGTGTTCCATATGAGCCAGAGAATACGGTAAATTTTACCATATTCTGGTAGTTTTGACCAGAATTTTTTTTCAGTGTGGTCTGACTGTTAGAACTTGACAATAAATATATCATTTAACTGGTTTAAAACGGAAATAATCACTTCAGCTTCAGTTGTGAACTTTTGTATGTGAAAGGTGAATGTTAGTTTTTGCTCTCTGTGAGATACGTGTTGCCTATGTATTGTATTTAACAATGGATATTACTAACTTGGAAGCGTGCAAACATAATTGCTTTTTAAGATCGCAATTCTATGACACTGACAGATATTCCTTCTGAAGTCGGTATAGGCAAATCAAGTGTATCAGGAATTCTTAAGACATACAAATCATCTAGATCATCGCCCCCCAAAAGAAGAGCGAAATGTGGAAGCAAACGGAAAAGAACTCCACGAACTGATAAATTCTATTCATAAATAGTAAAATTAATTCAACGAAAGCAAGCACAGAACTGCGGAGAGACTTATTGGCTAGTGGCTTTGATGCTAGTGATTCAATTGTACGCCGTATAATTTCAAAAACTGTTCGAAGTCAAGAAGACGAAAGAAAAAAATAATATTTGACTCATAATCTGAAGATAAAGCGTTTAGCAAGGGCAAAAAGAACACCTCATGGACTGCCGACAGACAGAAATAGGTAATTTTCAGTGATGAAAATCATTTTTATGCAGAGTTATTAAGCAAATGCCGTTAGATGAAGAGCCGTTGAGCCCGTAAGATATTTTTGTATGCCTAACAAAGGTACATCACCGTCTGAATTCTATGTTTTTTTTTTCATAACAAACGGAAATGGGAATATTGTTCGTACTCCAGGTATTATTTATTCACCCAAATATTCAGAAATATTACTCTGCAGAAATGTTCCATTCTTGTAAACTTTTTTCAGGGCATTTCAAGGTGATTGGCCCCATGTTACAATTCAAAATTGGTCAAGACTTTCATAATTCGAAATAAAATGAATTTGCTCGATTGGCCTGGAAATTTACCAGGTATAAATCTAATAAAAACTCGCGGAATTTTGAAAAGGCCTTTAGGTAAAATTGACCGCGCAACCAAAGAACGCATGATAATGAATGATATACAAGTTTAATTCCACTATGAAGAAGTAAAAAATATGTGCAGTAAGTTAGTGGAGTCAATGCCAAAACTAATACAATAGGTAATTTCTGCTAAAGGAAGACGTGCTTCATACTAATACATATATTTGCTAGTTTGTATAAAGTAATGTAATGTTATAAATCCGTAGTGCTTGAAAACTAGTGACTTTTAACATTGTCCCAATTAATATGCACAGCATACTAATAAATAAATATATTGAAAAATGAATGATTTTTATTTATTATTGTTTTACTGTTTACCTATTGCACACTATACGTAAACATAAAATATAAGTTGCAAAATTTATTTCCTTTTCATGTATAATCATAAACAATGTAATATTCTTATAATTACATATCAAAATATACCAATTAAAAATGAAAAGCTCTCAGATTAGAAAAATCTGTGACATTTTAGAATATTTCTCTTAATTTTATTGCTCTTTCGGTAGTAAAAATTGCCATATTCTTTTATTCATCACATCGTTAATTTTCACAGGTTGCTTACTAGAATGTGTTTTTTAATGCAATAAAAATATTTTTCATTCATTTTATAACAATTTTGAATCGATATTTATTCAAAAGAATAAAGTCCACAAATAAAAAATTCAATCGATAAGATTTATCAAATGCTAATGTGATATAAAATGTAGCTTTATTATTCTCACTTTGATTTTTTCTTAATTCTCAATTATCTTTTCTGTCAACTAACAGCAAATTTTGCTGAAAATATATATTATTCCTAATATATATTATTATTATTCAAATTTGAAGGAAGATTTCAAATATGATAAGTCGTTTTCCGTGTTAAATCACTCAAATAATTTTTTTTTAAATGTTGTCTGATAACATAAGAGGGCCATATATTGGATTTCTATATTGTGCCAACAAGAAACTTGAAAAATAAATATAGAGATTTAAATGTCTTCATATTTAAGAAAAATTCATCAAAGAGAAAGAAGTTCTGAGAATTTCATTTTCTTCTATGTATAGAAATTACGATGTTTTATTATTACGATGTTTTGGCAATTCTCGGATAATTTCTTATTCATTTCTCGAAAATTGATTAAAAAAAGATGAATATCATTGCCAAAATTTACATTTCGGTTTAATTTAAATGCAGATTTTCAGCTTCAAAAATTGAGTTATTATTTTAAAAAATAAAATTCTTTAGAAAAATGCAATGCAATGATGCGCAATAGAGTTAGAAAAGAAATTATTCGTAAAAGAATATTATAATCTATTCCGGAAATAATTTCAAAATAATTTCCCTTCTTCGATACAGTAACAATATAATTTAGCGATTAATGATAAAAATAAAACTTCTAAAAATTCAAATAAAATTCTGCTTGTTTATTTCCTTTTGACTGTACATTAAACATAAAGATTTGGAGAAGAATATAGAAGTAAACTTACAGCAATATATTTTAAAGGATTTTAAGATCATTTTTACAAAAGTTTTGTTCTTTATTACTTGTAAATTCTTACATACGTCCGGTCAATTCGCAAGAATTTAAGAATGCACTAAAACTCATTTTTAAACATTGAACCAAAGTATTAAAAAAATTCATCATTTATTAAAGACCAACTCATCGGAGAAGGTATAAACTCAAACCTGCTACAGAGCAAAAGTTTCGTAATATCAAATTGCTCAATAGCAGATTTGCTCCTGTTTATAATTTTTTTATTCTTTTTTTTCTCAGTTTTATCCAATAGATTGATTCCCTAATTTGATATTGAGATCAAGTTCTTTCAGAAGAAATTCCAGAAAGAATTTCAGGAGGTTGAAATATTTGCAATTGTTTTCTGAATGTAGAAAAGCAAGAGATATTGCACGGTAATTCAGGAAAGTATTCAGAATTGCAGAAAATTCCTTTGGTTTTTTTTTTTCCTCGTCCTTTTCTTTCTCCTTTGTCGTACTATCCTAAAAAAATGATAATGACATTAAGAATCTCAGTTGTCGAAACTGAACTCAAAAATTACATTTTCTTCACTTGCATATACATTCTTTACATTGAATGCTCAGATTGTGTTCTTTAAGAAACAGTAGAAAGAACTTATATAGTAAATGACATTTAATTTCAGACTTCTTCAGGAGGAAGAAAGTTCTTGCTTCCAAATAGATTAAATATATTTTCTTGATGTTTTTCAAAATTTGTATAGCAGTACAAAGGCAAAATACAAGCTTTTTTATAAGGATTATTATTAATTACTTCTAGCCTTAAGCACTTATCTATTACATTTGTATTCAATTATTAAGGTCCAAAAGATATCACTTAATTTTTTCATGCAAATTACCTTCTTGCTGTTTAGCTTCAGAAGATGTTATCCCAAACGCAAAAGTCATCAGTATTGAAATTAAACATTTAGAGGAATTCAAATGATGCGATTTTAATGCACTTTTTTACTGAAAAATAGAATTTTAATCATTGTTATATTACGAACGAGAAAACAAACCGTACAGTTGAAGAAATAAATTTACGAAAGTAAGAATTTACTTAAAATTTTAAACTTGCAAATATTTTCATGCTTTGTTGACCTACGTCATCTGAACATGGCCATAACAAAAAAAAACACTTCTTCGGCAAATGAGATTAAAAGTAATGATTCTTAGAAATGTTATGACTTCCTCATCATTTGCTATACAATGCCCCACATATAATCCATATAACCAAGAAGTGGTGGTGGGGGGAAATAATAGCCCATATATATATCACACAATCGAACAAATACGAGTTATTGAAACCTGCGGTTCGCTGATATTTCGAAGCCATTTCATGGAAACATAATAAATTGGTTAGAGAAAAAAATACTGCAATCAGTGACAACAACAGTTTATATGCAAAGCAAGTACCGAAAGAAGCGCACGGTTGTCGTACACGGAAAACAGTTAAGTGATTAATTTCAAAAACTCTTTTTGCAAGTCATGCTGTTGTTAATGAATGGAAAATAGATGTCATTCGGGGAAAGATTCTTCTGTATGCCAGCTTACCACCATGTTTCTATTTCGTTTGTCAATCAATAAAGCTTTGAACATTTTCCTTTTACCCATAGCTTCGTTACGATTGAAGACAGAAAGAAAATTTCAATTAGGGGAATTATCACATTATCATAACAAACAACTTTTATATTGAAAGTTTTTTTTGTCTGCAACAATTACTTCAAAGTTATGAGCTCTCCTCAGATTCATTCACTGCCATTTTTCATACGGTAAACAAGCTGATATACCTGGCTATGGTCCGGATTAAAATGCTTTCATGTTTAATATTTTTAATGTAAAAACTACTATTGTAAAAAAATTATAATACACAAATTCCTTTTCTGATCTGAAACGTTTCTAATTAAAATGAGAATATCAATTGAAACAGACGATTTCTAAAAACAGACGTTTTCTCCAGAAATTATTATTTGTTATATAGGTACATCAAATTTTGTTAACAATTACCAAAGTAAAAGAAAGGTTTTAATGAATATTTTGAAACAATTAAATTAAATAGTTAATTCTTCATTAATTTAAATTATGAAAATAAATCGAATCAAAAGTTGGTCCTGATATAAATTGTTAATCGTCTACTTTTAAAATTTTCTTTTAGCATTCGTCCAGTATTCTGTTAATGTATCCTGACAACTATATATATTCGTATTATTCTTGTTCTTCAACAATAAAGAATATTGTTACGAAATCAGTATAAAATTAATTTTGAAACAAATATTAAAATGAGAAAAACTAATTGCATGGAAATGAAATTTTTGTCACTGAAATGCTAATTTTTTAAAATTTAATAAGGTGTAATAATAGTTTCGTGAGATAATATTTTCCGAAGATATCGCGGAAAAACGCCTTGATTAATTTTTAATCAACTGAAATTTTAATTAACTGTTGGGCTTTGAAAAGTTGAAGGTGATCTTTCTCTTGTCTTAAATAAAAAAAGTGTGCAAAGTTTGGTTGAAATCAGTCCAGTGGTTTAGGAGGAGATGTGGAACTTACATATATAACCACAATGACTTTTATTTAAATTAAGATAATTATTAGATAATTACAAGATTAAGATTGCTGGCAAATACTATGAACCATAAAAATGGTTTAAGTGAAGATTTCGTCACAATTAATTAAATATTTAATTTTAATTAAGTAAATAGTAAGTTTAATTAATCAAACAGTTAATTTTAAGAGTTAATTTGACAGATAACTTTAATTTGATATTTAAATACACATGGTGGCACAAAGATTTGTTTAATAAATTTAATATAAAATAGCCAAAAAAGATAGATATTTAAATAAGAGTTCCCTTTATCCTTTTTGATATTGAAAAATATCTCATTAACTTTAAAATTGTTTTTGGATTTTCTGCCTGAGTATTTGCTTCTAACTGTCGATGGAGATTTAAATTTATTGTTCAAAATGGCTGCATTCATATCCTATGCTTTAAACACACGTATTAAATTTGCAACTCACAATGTATAATAATTTTTATTCTCTTATGTGTTAAGAATTTAGTGACTATTACCTCTGTAACCAGGAAATTCTCTGAATGAGACCATTCTAGTAGTGTTTAAATGTTTAATATCATGTGATTTTAGCATATGACAAAGTAATGTTCGCACAATTATCTGGTAACTTAGAGTAAATAAATTAATTTTTAAATCCAGAATGTTTCTTCATTCGTGTCAAGAGTCCATTTCCTGTTACTGTTTTAGATAGGCTAGCTTAATCTTATCTAGGAGATATTTGCACTGCTAGGATGTTTATTTCTTTATGACTCCTACCTGTTGAATGATGTGTTGGGATACAAAAAAATTAACCAATGTACTGACCAATAAATCTAGCATAACTTTTGAGTACAATGATAAAACCTTGATATAGTAAAAAAATTAAATGTCATGTGTGTGGAAAACAGAATCACAACATAAATATTGCAATGTGTCGAAACAATAAAGTCATTGGCTATGTCTGTATTGATAAATATGTAATATTTCATTACTTTTGTAACATTAACGTAAAGGAATCTATCTACCTTTGATTTCCAGCTTGCCGAAAGGGATTTTTTTTATTTTCCAAAACATAGTAACTACTTCTCATAACTCATAGTCAATAAAAAATCATTCACAAAACAAATTTCTTGTACCGTATGACACTTTTAGGAATAAAGCTTCTTTATTAATCATGCTAATTATCATGTAATTACTGCAGAACTTGAGTATCTATTGTTTTCTCTAATTCAAAATCAAAATTAAAAATTGTAATAAAGTGTATTTATGAATTCTTTGCCTTAGTTTAAATGCGTCTGTACTTTGTGTCCTCAACAATCATAAATAAATAATTTGTCACTGAAGAAATGACTGCAGTAGAATATATTCAATTAAAAAAAGCAATAAAAATTCCTCTCGTTTAAAAAAATTTTAAGCACATTAGATGCAAGTTGTATAGTTTATTTTGAATATTTATTGCACAATTGTTTTATTTAGAACGCTCTATGCTGCTTCTTTAATAAATTTCTTTTTTAATTTATTAGATTTTTAATTAAAAGGAAACTAATTTTAATTATTTATCAAAATTACTGTTTATTTATAAATTACATATTATTCATTAAAACTGTTAAAGTTGAAATAAAAAACATTAACTTAACATTAAAATTGAAACTTAAAATTAACTCTGTCTTTAATTTGCAAATTATCTTTCACACCCAATTTTCTGAATTCGAACATGCAATGTGACTAATCTTTGTTGGAAATCTGCCAAGTTCGCCTGTATATTAATTTCACTATATCATATTGTTTATTCATATTTATTTCATGAATTTTTCAGTCAGCAGAATCTCAAATGAAATTAATCGTTAGCTGTATATATATTTTCACAAAGAGTAAGCTGGTTGAAATTCTGAGAGTTATACTTTTAATTTAGAATCATCTAATAAATTACAAAGATAAGACCTTAGTTGCTTTATCCTTATAGAGATGAATGTTATAAGCATAAGCAAAAGTAACGTATTAAGTACATAAATGAAAATACCTATATCAAAAATTATTTGAGGGCTATTTTAGGTAGATTCCTTATAGGAAGTCTAACAATTGCAATGGTTCTCATGACACGACTTCCGGAAAATTTCTGCAGATCTTCACCTATCATGACCCCTAGAACCCAAAACCACATTTCTTTCAAAAGTTTATATATTATATTATATATATATATATAATATAAATCCAAATATAACTTGTATATAAACATACAGAAATAAAGTAAACAAAACATATCAAGAATCAAATCCTATACTAAAAAGTCATTATTTGAACAATATATCAATTTTAAATAAAATCTAAAAAATTTGAAAATACTAAAGATACCATGAACAAAAAATCAAGTTTAAGCAATTATATGTCAACAAGTAAAAAAAATTGTTGTTATTAAAAGTAATGAAATAGGCAAACCAAGTAAATGGAGTTTTCAACAATTAAAATAGCAGGTTAAGTTAAATTAGCCAGGTTAAATTAATTTTGTTGTACAAACCATCCCTGTTACTATTGTTGCTGAAAAAACAAACAGGGTAGTATACCCTAAAATGAAAGAATTTAGAAAGAAAAGTCTTATATTAACCCTAACAATAAAACATATCTGTATACAAATGACTATAGTTCAGGATAAAAATATGTAATGTAACATTATATTGCACTATGATATTGCACTAAAGACAGTATATATATATATAATTCAATAAAATACCCACACTTTTCAATAAACATTATCTAATCATGTCTCCTCTTATACTTACCAGAATTCATCTCTTTCAATATAACCCGCCAAACACATTGACATCACATGTTGCCACAACCAAAATTCTTAGCATGAAACAGCAAAATTGACCAAATATAATTAATTTTTGATATCAAGAATTAGTAAGATACCTATATTAAAATTCTCAAAACCATTTTTTAAAAATGTAATACAGTTATTTATCTATATAATATTTGAAAATTGGTAAAAATGTTTATAAAAAGGAAAATTTCAATTGAAAGATCCTGGCGCCATCTATGTAATAAATCTGAAACCAATAACTCAATAGCGAAATTTGAATAAAACTACACAATACGAGTAGAATATGTGAAAACACTATCCCACTATCATAGAAATACAAATATTCCCTTATAAACCAATATGAATGTTTTATTCTAAATGACCTAAATATTTCTTATCTATATATACTCTTAGAAAACCTATAGGCATTCCATAATCCAGTGCAAAGGAATAAAAAAATTTTATGTTCTTAATTCTAATATCAATGTCTGTTACCAAATTATTATTTCTAATTATATAATTTTTTACTAAATTCTTGAAGACAGAAATGCTAAGATTACTATTCCAAAAAGGAATTTATTAATTTGAAAATTATATGCATTTCTTTTATCAAAGATATCTGTTACTAATCTATTATCTATGATTTTAATATCTAGATCTAAAAATTATGCAGCTAATTCATTGTCATTAGTTTTTATAAGTTTTAAATAGTCAGGATAGAAGTCAATATGTGTCTTAAGGTTTATTTCTTTATTGAACAATATTAAATCATCTATATAGCGGAATAATATACTTTGGCTATAATTAGTCAAATCTTTCTCATAGTAGTGAAGGTAAATATTTGCTAAACTATTACTAGCTGGACCTCCTTGAGGTAATCCTTTAATTTGATGGAAAATCTTATTATCAAAAAAGATATAATTTTCTTTTAGAACAAGATTGATAAGATTTTTAAAATTATTAATGTTAATATCTTTTTTAAGATTATAATCTTTATGGATATTTACTAGGGTATTAGTCAAATCTTCAATATCTATACTATTAAATAAATCCTGGAAGTCAAAAGTATGTACACTAGTTATTTCTACATCTTTAATTACATTTAATATCTCTACACTATTATTTACTATAATTGTATCTTTTTGCTTATTTAAATTCTCTATCACTGTCTGTATGTATTTTTGCAAGACTTTGCCAGATTTTGTAATATATGTATTGAAGCCATTAGTAACTCTTCTAAATTTAAGAGGACTCTTGTGAAATTTTGGTGTAAGAAAGATGTGAGGATAATCTTTTTTAATATAATTAATTCCCAATTTTTTATGGAAGGCTTGAATTCTATTAGAAATTTCCCTTTCACCTAATTTTGTCTCTTTATAAATATCACTTTTAATAATATGATCATTAAGCATTTTTTTGTAAAAATATTTACAAATTATAGCAAAATTACTGGGCACTTTGTCTATATAGACTATTACAAATTCTGTTTGCTATTCTTTAATATGTGTTTTAATATCAGGATATCTATTAAAATCATTAGATTTAAAATTATAGTTAAAAAAATTTAATAATGTTTTATGTCTAAATTCATTAAATGCTTCTAGAGGCAGACTATATTTAATTGCCGTACTTAATATAAATTTCTCAATATCTTTTTTAATTTGCTTTTTAATAATTTCATTTTTATTAGCTACAGCCATTCGATGCTTTGTACCTTTACTCATTAATTCTCTAAGTTTTTCATTTCCAAGAATATTTAAATCTCCAGTAATTATATGTCCAAGATCTTCATTCAGGAAATTATTATATTTTAAACACTTACAATCATCACTCGTATTACTTTCCTTAATATTATTATAGTTAAAAATCATTCTGCCTAATTGTGTGTTATATTTAAATGCACGTTTAATTTTAATATTTTTTATAAGGAAGCAATTAATATGTTTATCTAATATAGCAGAAAATTTACATTTGTCATACTTTTTGTTCATAAAAAGGAAGGTACAATATTCAATATCTTTCTTATTTTAAGTGTTATCTGATAAATTAAATTTTTTATAAATAAATTTGAAGATATCTCTAATAAAATCCCATCCATGTGAGTCTGTCTTATTATTCATAATTAATTCTCTACTAGCTTTTATTTCTTTTTTATTTAATCCAAACATATATCGTTTAATCTTTTTTATGTTAAAGTCTTTATCAAAATTCTTACACATTATCAATAAATCTTCATTAATAATCTTAAGTTCTCTATTATCTCTCTTGTGTCTAGCTATACTAGATTTACCATGTCTTTTTTCTATATTAGAAGCTTCTACTTTATAAAAGTAATGAGATTCATTACCTTTTAAAACTTGCAAAATGTTTTTCCCAAAATACAATACATTAAGTCCATAAGGATAAATAGTGTTGTAGTATTCTATAAAAAGTTTTTCCCGCCATAATCTGTTTTTTATGTAAGGAACTATCTTAATGATGCTAATATCAACATTATCAAAACCATGTGCATGAAAATGTCCAATTTCTATTTTATTATGAATATTTTTGTTGTTTTCAAATTTTTTAGTGTCCGAACGGTGTTGATTAATTCTTAAGTTAATTGTATTAGATGTTTGTCCTATATACTTGAAATTACAAATTTTACAACTCAACATATATATACAATTATAAGTTTTACAGAAAGAAATTCAGAACTATTATCTAATTGAGCTTCATTAATCATTGCACAAGTTTTGTATCTTTTATTATTACAACTATTGAATTTAAGATTCTCTAAATAATCAATCTTTTCATTATTATTCATTTGCTTCATATTATTTTTGAACTGCAGTGTAGAATGTGAAATAGGGGAAGCCAGTTTATTTTTATAATTATATTTTGAATTCCAAAAAATCCTGGATTTATACCTTTTTGTAATATTATCTCTATATCCATTATCAAATCCCTCTATATTGTCACTTTGAATACAGCTCAAATCTCTATAATTATTATTTTGTGAAGTATTACTATTATAAACATTTTGAAATCATTTGTAGAATGAAAGTTTGTATCAATATCATCACAAGAGAGTAGACTAAATTTATTTCCAGTATCAAACTCACAATAATCTCCAAATTTAGGCGTAATAGCTGCAGTATCTTTTTTGTCTTTTTTATATTTTAAATTTTTTTTTTGTTTACTGCTCAATATGCACAATCTCCCTCAGTAGACTCTCCATGTACCAAATCCATAAATACTAAAATTCAAATGCAAATTAATGATGAAACAATGGTAAAATTTTAACGATGATATACATACCATAATAATATAACACCGAGCAAAGACCTACAAAAATGTAAACCTAATTGCCAGTCACTAAATCTTTAAATCATATAACCTCATAAAAATATTTCTAAGATCGAAAGTAGCAGAACTTGCTGAATTGTGAAATTACACACATCCATACTAAAAGTTACACATTTGAAAGCAACAACAAGTCATCATATCAAACGTGATAACAAAGAACAACATCAAAGTGAAATATTTAATATCCAAATCAAACTACTCAATCACTATATATACCTACTAGCTGTTACCCGCGACTTCGTGCGCGAAGAATTTGAATTGTTACTTTTTTTAAATTCACGAATGTAAATGTTTCGTTATATGTAGAAAGGGGAAATTAAAAGTTCTGATGGTTGATAAAACATAATTGGGCGACTAACAGGAGTGTAATGTATATGTGTCTGCTGTTACAGTTAGGTAAATTGTTTATATATGATAACACGCTTTTGTATACGACGTTTTTTGTACCGATGTATAGTTTAGTGGGCTGGACACACGCGAACATGCCAAAAAAATGTTATTTTTCCAAATGTACGCCTGCCCCTTTGAGTGTCTGACTTTGAGCCTGGCAAATGCCAATTTTAAAGGGAATTGTTACCTTTTGAACTAGGATGGTAAATCCTTCGGTATTATCGGAATGCGTAGAATTAAGCACTCTCACCACTAGCTATGCCAGTCATATTTTACTAGCTAGCACGACTTTTGGTCCTAAGTGTGTAATTTGAAACCGTGTGCCATTGCGCAGTCTCGGTACATGGAGGTTACGCATGAATAGTTCTGGCACACCGAATTTTAATCTCAGCTTGTCGGAAGGTATCCCTGACAATTCTATGTGGTTGAAGAACTCTACAGGATATGATTTTACTTGTTATTGCCCATTACGATATCTACAGATAGATATTCTGTAATACATTCCTCCATTTGTGAAGCATTTTGTTTTATTTCTCTGACCTAAACTTTCATTAGTCAGTGGCAAAATTACCCCATCAACAAACAATCTCTATTCCTCTTATTAGCTTGTAGGGAAGGATGAACTTTGCTTATCAGTTCCTCTGTACTGTGAACAATTTTGAAAAAGTCCCAATTTAATACACTGTTTGAATCTCTAGCAAACGCCAAATCTACTTGTCAACTGTATCAAGCGCCAAGTTCTAATCAGTTCTTTCTTTATTAAACAAAACGTTGAATTCCGTGTTCATTGGGTTTATGCAATCCTTTCTTTTTAAATCAGTTGAAAAAGCTCTTAAAGCATTAAAATGCGAAATGGAACTATTGTAATTAGCTAAATCGTTTGGTTTAGAATTTAACCACCAGTGATTATCCAAATCGTTTGGTTACAAATTTAACAGCCAAACAAATCTTGGATGCCGATGAAAAGAGCGATAAAGAATTATTTTGGCAACCTTTCCACTAAATTAGGCTCTTATTTTAAGTAAACGTTGAACGATATTTTCCTTTAGTTATAATTAACTTTAGTTTTTATATTTTAATCCAAAAACTCTTGAAACCATATCATATCTATCATTGGTTTTCTGTCCTGGCATCTATTTTGCCACGTTTTTATTAACTCGCTTTCTTGTCTGTCTGTTCGGTATTACCATGTTTTTATTAACTCGCTTTCTTGTCTGTCTGTCTGTCTGTTCGGTACAAATCTTTTGATCGATTTTAAACTAACTTCCCGATGGGCTGGAGACTTGAAACTTTAAACATAGTTCAGAACTAGATGACAATGCATTATTGATTCGCTTTCTTGTCTGTCTGTTTGTCTGTCATTTCATATTTTGCATGACGCATCCGCAGTACGTTTTTCATTATATCTCGAAAACTATTAACATTGCAGACTTGGTTCTTGGGTATATGGATGGCCCATGGGATCATCGAAGCACCCCCATATTTTAGCCATATCTTTGCGCATGCGCCGTACGTTTTTCATTATATCTCGAAAACTATTAACATTACAGACTTGGTTCTTGGGTATATGGATGACCCATGGGATCTTCAAAGCACCCCCATATTTTAGCCATATCTTTGAGCATGCGCAGGACGTTTTTCATTACATTTCGAAAACTATTAACATTACAGCCTTGGTTCTTGGATATAAGGATGGCCCATGGGACCATCGAAGCACCCCATATTTTAGCCATATCTTTGCGTATGCGCAGTACGTTTTTCATTATATCTCAAAGGTCTCTGCGTCACATAACTTACTTTTTCAGGAAAATAACAATTTTCTATTTATGATCAGGTGAAGAGAAACTGAAATAAACCTGAAATTTGCCACATGTCTCCGTCATAATCTCATCAAGATGTTTAAAATCGATTGTAAAATTTCACACACAGAAGACTAAAAAGAAGAAAATAATTATTTAAAAAAATAAAAATTTTAATAGACCACGTTTTTAAAACGTACTAAAAAGTATAAAATAATTTCTTCTAGCCACATACAGATTTATAACTCCATACAGATTTAAAACGAAAAACGTGGGGCGCATGCAATATTTAATATTAAGGAGTGCAGGGAGTAGCTGTCGTTGAGAAAACTCACACAACAGTTCATATCATTTCCATTGCAATAAAATTGTTAGTGACTGAAATAAACTATTTATGCATCAATTATCTATTACATGCGCCCCACGTTTTTCGTTTTGAATCTGTATGGGGTTATAAATCTGTATGGGGCTAGAAGAAATTATTTCAGTTATTATTCCACAAATTAATAATTTATTTCTTTTCTCAGCAAGACCACGTGATGCTTGACTTTAAAAATAAGTCATTTCAAATGCTTGTGCTTTTCTGAAGGATCACGTGACATTTCATTTTGTTTACACATTCTTTAAGGATCACGTGATCCTTAATCCTTAATATCCTTAATCCTTAATAACATAATAAATGCGAAAATGTGTCTGTCTGTTTGTTAAGCTTTTACGACCAAACTACAAAACCGATTTGGATGAAAATTGGCAGAGTTGTAGCTTGAAACTCAAGAACGGACATAGGCTAGGTGAAATCACGTTAAATTAATTATTTTTGACTACAGATTAAAAATAATTAACAAAGAAAGCCCATTGACTCCGCGATTCGCGATGAAGATAATTTTATTTTTCAATCAACTGTCACGTGATCCTTCAGGAATGCGAAAACATGTGCAATAAATTATTTTTAAAATCAACTATCACGTAATCCTTTTTTTCCGCCGTAACTTCGGAACAAATTGTCCGATAAAAATTATTTTTATACCATCTTAAAGTTAAAAATTTTACCCTTTCAATGATACCAATTTATTTTCTGTGACATTTTTTCTTTAATTTTTATTAATTTTTTAAATTTTAATAGCTTTAATTACGTGCAGACGATTTTAGCTACTCCGTTGCTAGGCAATGGTTAGACTTTGAACTAATTTACCTTTATTTCTGAAAATTTTGCTTATTTTTATAAATATCTATAAAATAAGGCAGAAATTACACGTATTTGTCTGTCTGTCTGTCGGTCGGTCACAAGAACTCCTAAACGGTGAAAGGTAGCGAAATGAAATTTGCACACGACATTCTAGAGCATACTTCTAGGTCAAAGCTGCTATATTCAACTTTCAGAGTTAATTAGTTCTTAAGATATTTAATTAAATAATGAAAATTAGCTGCTTATAAGCCTAATGCTTAGACGTTTTTTGCCAATAACTTCTGAAACATTTATTAGACAACAATTATTTTTATGCCAAATTAAAGAGCAGAAAATTATCTTTCTAAAGATGATAATTCCTTTGCGATGAAGTGTTTTCTCTGATTGTTATAAAGGTTTAAAAAATATTTTTAACGCAATTTCTAATAATACTTTTTATTCCTATAGAAATAAATTACAGCCAAATTACTGTTTCGCGCGCGGGCTGTTGCCAGTGTTAAAGATAATATAAGAAAATATTGCTTTCTTTGACCATAAACAACAAAGGAGACTATCCACTTCCGGTTTCCTGTTGTAGTAGCATTTACAGCTTTTAATACGGTTACACAGTGGACCAATGACGTTAGTGAATTATTCTCTCGATATTTTGTTTAATTTTCACAGTGAGATATTACAGAATATCCATCTGGAGATACGGTAATGGACATTAACAAGGAACATCATATTCTGTAGAGCTCTTCAACATCTTAGAATTGTCAGGGGCACCTTCCGACAAGCCGGGATTGAATGTCGGTGTGCCAGTACTACTAATACGTAACCTCGATATACCGAGACTGCGCAATGGCACACGGTTACAAATTACACACCTAGGTCCAAACGTCCTGAAAGCTACTTTATGACTGATATAGGGAGAAGAGAGAGTGTTTTAATTCCACACCTTCCGATAATACCGAAGGATTTATCATCTCAGTTCAAAAGGTAACAAATCCCTTTAAAAATATCATTTGCCAGGTTCAGGGCCAGACACTGAAAGTGGCATACGTACATTTGGAAAAACCATATTTTTCGCATGGGCAACTAACTATATGTGGCGTGTTCACGCGTGTCCAGCCCACACAACCTCAACATCCGCGCAAATAACGTGGTATACAAAATTATAATAGCATAGATAAACAATTTACATAACTATATCAGCATACATGTGCAGTACACTCCTGTCAGCCGTCCAATTAAATATTATCAACTGTCAAAACTTTTACTTTCCCCTTTCAAAATGCAACAAAACATTTACATTCGTGAATTAAAAAAAAAGATTAATTCAAATTCTTCGCGCACGAAGTCGCGGGTAACAGCTAGTAACATAATAAATGCGAAAGTGTGTTTGTCTGTTTGTTAAGCTTTCGCGACCAAACTACAAAACCGATTTGGATGAAAACTGGCAGAGTTGTAGCTTGAAACCCAAGAACGGACATAGGCTAGGTGAAATCACGTTAAATTAATTATTTCTGACTACAGACAACAATTAAATAATTTACAAAGCCCATTGACTCAGCGATTCTCGATGAAGAATATTTTATTTTTCAATCAACTGTCACGTGATCCTTCAGGAATGCGAAAACATGTGGAATAAATTATTTTTAAAATCAACTATCACGTGATCCTTTTTTTCGCTGTAACTTCGGAACAAATTGTTTGATAAAAGTGAGTTTTACACCATCTTAAAGTTCAAAAGTCTAACTATTCAATTATATTAATTTTATTTCTGTGACATTTTTTCTTCCTTTTTTATTCACTCTTTAAAGTTTAAAAAATTTTTACGTGCAGGCGATTTTCAAATAACGCAAATTTATACCTACTTCGCTGCTAGGAAACGGTTAGCCTTTGAACTAATTTATCTTTATTTCTGACAGTTTTGCTTATGTTTATAAATATCTATAAAATAAGGCAGAAATTACATGTATCTGTCTGTCTGTCGGTCGATCGGTCGGTCAGAAGTACTCCTCCTAAACGGTGAACGGTAGCGACATGAAATTTACACACGGCATTCTAGAGCACATTTTTAGGTCAAACGTGCTATTTTCAACTTTCAGAGTTAATTAGTTCTTAAGATATTTAATTAAATAACGAACATTAGCCGCTTTTAAGCCTAATGCTTAGTCGTTTTTTGCCAATAACTTCTGAAATCTTTATTAAACAACAATTATTTTTATGCCATTTTAAATACCAGAAAATGATCTTTTTAATGCTATTAATTCCATTGCGATGAAATGTTTTCTCTGATTGCTATAAAGGTTTAAAAATATTTTTAACGTCATTTCTAACAATACTTTTTATTCTTATAGAAATAAATTCAAGCCAAATTACTGTTCAAAGTCTAACTGTTGCCTAGCAACGGAGTTGCTATAAATCTTCGTTATTTCAAAATCGTCTGCACGTATTTAAAAATTATGGAACTCTTAAAAATTAATATCAATCGAAGGGAAAATGTCACAGAAATAAAATTGGTATAATTGAAAAGGTAAAATTTGAACTTTAAGATGGTATAAAAATATGTTTTGTCGGACAATTTGCTCCGAAGTTACGGCGGAAAGACGGTTTCGGTTAATTTCTAATTAACTGCCTGTTTATTTAACTTTTGGACTTAGAAAAGTTCATAAGTGTCTTCCCCTTGTCTTAAATAATAAGTGTACAAAATTTGGTTGAAAACCGTCCATTGGTTTTGGAGGAGATGTGGAACATAGCCACATACATACCCACATACATACATACATACATACCCACAATGACTTTTAATTATATTAAGATTTCAAAAATCAATTAGATCATATATTCATATTCTAAAGAATGGCTATAAACCATCTGCTAATTAATCCAATCTAACATAAAATAATCACTATGGAGATCCCCAAACAGAAACAGTAAATAATGTTTCAATTTTTTATGGGTTTTTTTTGTAATTTTGCATTATAGACATAATGATACCTGAAGAATATCATTTAATACATTAATAGACAATAACAAGACAAATAAGAAGATACATAAAAACAACCATAACTATGAATTAAAAATAAAACCTTCTAAAAACTAAGAATACATATAAGAAGTTACACAAAAACAACCACAACTTTGAATTAAAAATAAAGCATTATAGAAACCATGAATAACAAGTAAAACACCTATGAATTCAAATACACAGATACATAATAAACACAGACAAAAATATCCTACAAAGGAACCACTTTTTTATCTATAATTTGTTCTTTAAAATATTCATATCATCATTCTCATATGATTATTTTGTAGCCATTTTGTCCTTTTTTACTGTTTTTGAGTTTTTATTTTGTGTTTATATGTTGGTTTTGATATATATATATATATAAACATTCATATGAAATTCAAAAGGATATGAAAAAAACGAATTGAAAGTATATCCGAGTAAAGACAAAAATGCGAATAGTAACAGATGGAAAAATATATATAAATATTTCACATACACAATGAATGCGCTAAAAGCTGCAAGACCAAATGCGCTGTGGTAGATAGAGTATAAAAAGTGAAATGAAAAATGCAATAAAAGCACAATAACGTTTCTTCAGGGGATGAAGTTATTGTGAATTGCTAAATGTAAAAGTTTGACATTTTCTTGCAATCAGTTTCGCCTTAATGCCTAAAACACTGATTTTCATCCCTAATGCAAACCAAACCAAAAAACAGAGAGAGGAGTTTTGAATAATTAAAACAGAATTACGATGTAATAACATTAGAGAAAAGTAAGAATAAATATTTTACGTACCAGAAGGACGGATGTAGAGGTGGCAGTGTTTGCAGAGGGTCACGGTACAGACTGGCGTTGAAGAGATGTGAACAGTGTGTCAAGTAACAGTTTTCACGCTTAACTTTGGCTGTTGCCAGGGGAGTGTAGTATGTTGTGAACGATGAAGATTAAATGGAAGAGCGATAACGATAGAAAGCGAAGAGAAATAGTGGAAGAAATCAGTAAAAATTGAGAAACCAGTGAAAAATGATTAAAAGATGCTTTTCGAGGTAAAATATCAGACATTACTGACTTGAGTGACCCTACCAAGAAGATTATACTTCGCGTCGGCATATCTCTGATAAAAAATCCTTTACTTACATCTTAAATCCATTAATCAGAGGTTCGTAAAGTGAGGGGGAATTTTATTAATGTTGAGGCTATTTCTTAAGTACTTGATTTGCTTTTTGGCAGAATTAGTGTTATTGCAATTTTGGTGATTCTTATAAGTTGATTGATAATAGTGTTTTTGTAGATTTTATATGAGATATTAGAGTTCCAAAAAATAAATTTATTGACGTTAAATTTGAATTCGTTTCTTTTGTCGTGAATGCCAATTTTTAAGTCTTTTTTGTGGTCTAAGCATAAATCTAGAAAGATCGCTGGAGATTGATTGTTGCTGGTTTTAATTAGTTTGAGTTCTTTTGGGTAGATGGTATTGCAAACAGAGCTGAAGTCTTGAAAATTAAAAATTATAATATCGTCAATAAATCGAATGGCAGAGTGGAGGTTTAAAACGAAATTTCTTTCGAAGAAATGAAGAAAGAGGTTGGCTAGTAAAGATGAGAAATTTTTTCCTTGTGGGATGCCTTTTATTTGTTGGAAAATATTTTCTCCGTTAAAGATAAAGATATTGAATATGCAGTAGTTGATGAGGTCTTCCCAGAAAGTTAGTGGGATTTTAAAGAGATTTTTAAGATCATAGAAGTAGTTCATTAGTACCTCTTGTAATTTATTTATTGGAATACTTGTGAAAAGATCTTGAAAGTCGTAGGTTTCTATTGTATCAATTTTGTTATTATTAAGGAATTCAATTGCTTTGTTATTGTTTTTGATAATCCATGTGAAATTTTCTTGCTCAATATGATTTAGGATGATATTAAGATGTTCTGAAAAAATGGTTCCAGGTTTGTTTATGTAGGTGCTGGTTCCGCAGGTGATATATCTGAATTTAATTGGCTGTTTATGAAATTTTGGATATATAACAAGATATGATAGATTATTATTTGCATTATGGCATTTAATTTTTTTGTTAAGAGCTAAAATTTTGTTCTTAATGGTGATAATATTTGATTTATTGACTTTGTAGGTTTTTGATGATTTTAATTCCTTATCTAAAATTTCGAGATAGAATTTTTTGCAGATAATTGCAAAGTTGCCAGCAGCTTTATCAATAGAGGTTATGATGAATTGTTCTTGCAGAGCTTTGATACTAACCTTGATATTTCGGTAGTCATATTTTTCGTAATTAGGAATGTCTTTTTTGTAATTGTTTTTTATGAACTATTTAAAGTTGAAGTATATTGACTATTTCCATTCGGTGAAGAATTGCACTGGCATATTGAATTTGGCGGCAAGTTTTAGGCAAAAGTTATCCAAATCATTAAGAAAATTTTTGAAAATTTTATTAATGGAGATCTTGAAAATAGGACGGAATTTTGTACCTTTGATCATTAGTTCCCTTAGTTTTTTATTGTCAATAATGTCTAGGTTACTGGTTAAAATGTGAAACGTTATTGTGCTTTTATTGCGTTTTTCATTTCATATTTTATACTCTTTCATTTTACGAGTTTTACTCTCTCTCTCTCTCTATATATATATATATATATATATATATATATATGTAATAATCTCACTTAATTTTACTTTAACTTCTAATATTATATATTTTAAAATCTTAGTACTATATAAATGCATTCCAAAATCGCTTTTCTTAAACTCCAGTTTCGTTTTATTTCCCGCCCTGGAGTTACATTAAATCTCGCGTTTTGGCATATTTATTACTAAAAGAATATTCTAATTACTTCCACGCGCCTTCACAAATCGCGAAATCAGCGACTTATTGCCGCCATACTTTTCCCTAAAACACTTACGTAATTTACTAAAAATAGCTATTATTCCCTTCACTTTGATCACGTGTCTATATGTTATTCCCTACCTGAGAAAATGCAGGGATTTTCTGTTCTCTTTTTGACTTAAAACTTAAACCAAGATGTACGTACATTACGTCACTCTCCCGTAATAAAAGAAAATTAAAATATAACTCGGCTTTTTACTCACTACAACCACGAAATCATTTTATATATACATATACTGACCAATACCAATTATGACTTTTGCCAACCTGACTTTTATCCAGAGTATTTAACTTTAATTAAAACGAATGAAGGTGTTTCTTCTGCAGATTTTCTAGATCTTGAGATCAAAATTGTTAATAATAAATTAAATACGGAAATTTTTGATAAAAAACACTTTTAGGTTTAATATAAATAGGCTACCATTCTGGAATAGCAATATAAGTATTCAAATCTTTCGAAACATCAGCCTGAACTATTTACATAGAAGCAATATTTTAATCACAGATAGTAAAAAACAGAGATCCTATATCGATACATTTATTAAAAATGCCCTGATATATGGATTTCCTATTAGTTCCATGCTTCTATATATTAACAAAAAATTATTAACACTTTTAAAAGAATAGTACATTAGAATTGATTAATTTGAAATATTCATATCCTTTGATTTCAGTGAGATTTTAGTACATCTTAACATCAGTAGATGGCGCCACTATTATTAGAAATAGTTTGCAAATAATAATATAAAGAATTACGTCATTATTTAAATGTTAATATCAAATTAAAATAGGTTAATATAACGTTCTTAAAAATATAAATCTATTGTTTAATTATTAATGATGATTTAATATAGTATATATAACATATTTTAGTTAAAATATTTTCACAATAAATGCGGAACTGTAATTCGTATTTAGCTTTTGGCATTTTTTCTATGACTTTGACGCAGTAAGCATTTAGTTAATTTTCTCGTTCTTTTCTTAATATAATTTGGAGATTTACTCCTATATTTGTTGTCTTTTTCCAACAATTGGCCCTCACAGAAGGTTGGTGCCTATAAATTTCGAAATAATGTGACATAATCGATTCCTCAGGTCGATTGGCATTTGATTGTTGGAATTCCATATCTGGATTGGCTTTTTCATAGTAATAGTTTTTAATCTTATTAGCTTTCTGTATTTCATTGTGTGAATAATATTAAGTTATATTGTTAATTATATTTAAGTTTAAATGAAGGTTTAATAGGTGTATATGATGAAAATGTTATTTGAGTTTTAATGGTTTAAAACTCAAATAACATTTCTCGGTTCAGTTCGTAGATGGGCAATCCAGCTCAAAAGGGGTAGAAATGGTGGAAGGTGGAAATTTTCATTTTCCCATAATTCCTTTACAATTGGAAATAGAAAGAAAATTCAAATTAGGCGAATTATCCCCTTAGAATAACGAACAACTTTTGCATTTAAATGTTTTCAATAGCTACAATTGCTTAGAAGTTATGAGCAGAAAAGTGATTTTCCCTCCCTTCGCCCCCTTCTCCCCAAAACTTAAAATATCTTTCAACCTATGCATGTTACCCTTTGTTGGAAAGCTCTCGCCATTTGCAGTATAGTCCAACCACTTTAATTCTTGCAGCTCTACTCATTATGAAAATAGAGGGCGAAATGTTCTTTTCCTTATTATTATTAGTAGAGATGTAATGTATAATGCTTTTGCCCATGTTATTTTGTGAACACGATAACTAGAGTAATTTTAATTAGATTTTAACTGTCGAGGGATATGTTGTAAGGACGGTGAAAATCTCGGTCGAGTTCGTAGATGGGATATCCAGGGTGGAAATGGTGAGGGGTTGAAAATTTCATTTCCCCATAATACCCCTACGATTGAAAATAGAAAGAAAATTCCACACGAATTATTGCCTCATGATAACAAACAACTTTTGTGCTGAAATTTTTTTATAGTTACAATTGCTTAGAAGTGATAAGCTAAAATGCCATTTTCAATCCCCTCCCCCAACTTATCATATCCCCATAGCTATGTTACGACTAAAGATAGAAAAGAATTTTAATTAGGCGAATTATTTTCGTTATGCTCATACTATGATGATTTGTTAAATTCTTAGAAAAATTTCTTCTTCTGCTCTTATCTTAGTAAAAAAATTAAAATTAGTAATTCTATAAAAATATGCATTTAATTTATCTTGAATGAATATTTTTCATGTTCTAAGCTGTATTATTTTAAAAACCAGCAAATAAAAGAAATTCAAAATCTGTTGTGATAAATAAACAATGCTGTCAGAAAGAAAGGAAAGCTAATACGAGTGAAACTTGTGGAAAATACATACCAATAAGTTTGATTGGTTTCTGAAATTCGTTTTCATAAATTGAATTGAGTAACAAGAATCTTTAAAAAACCCATGAATTTCTAATTATGTACTGATGAATTTTTTGGGTTAATTTTTTTCTACAAATACTTTGGATTGGGAGAAAGATAAATCGATCAACCAACAAATTTTTATATATAATTTCAACTTTTAAAAAACCTAATGCGATGGAACTTTGCAAATTCGAGTGTTTTTAATTTTAGCTGATCATTAATTCATGTTTTTTCTCTAGGTAAAAGAATTTATTTTTCATATTTCTTGTTAAAATATCGCCTATAAAACAGTAAAAGCATAAAACTGGTTTTATTTCTAAATTGATTTAGTTAAATAGGTCTGTTCCTTGTGTCTTCATTGATCGTAAGTGAATACTTTTCTAACCTTTTCGGCCCTAATGGGCATATAAGTCCCGGAGATTAGACTCCATTCCCTATTGGTAAATACATCTCACTTACATGGGTTTTTATATTTTCAGTGTTCTTAAGGAATTCCGGAATAAAATTATCATTAATGGAATTTGGAAACACTTTCAAATTGCAAATGGCGGACTTATGTTTTTGAGCACGCACATTATTCAAGTTTCAATTGGTCTATTTTTATTTTTTTAATTTTACAGTAAGTACAACTATATTTATGCCCTTACATAGAGTAAAATAGTTCTTATTGCTCTTATTAAGCAATAATTTAGCCTTTTTAATATCAGATTTAATTAAGAAATTTTGAATAAATTCTTTTTGTGGGATTTATTGTCCCAATCGTATTTAACAGTGGTACAATATATCCCATGAAGGATCAAATTTCTACAAAATTATTGTTACGAAGCTGTTAAGTTGTTTCCCTGAAATGCTAATCTTATGGTAGGAAAGAGAGTTTTATAGTTGATTTACTGGAATAGTCCCAGTTGACTATACGATTGGGACATATTGTAACAGGAGATTTCCAGAAAATGGGGAAAGTGAAAAATACTTAAACTCATAGTAAACTACTATTACGATGTCAACATTAAATTAAACTACTTTTCATAGTTAAATTTCAATCATGTAAAAGTCAGGACGAAAGGGTTAAGCCCCTTAATTCACTCGTGTTGCGTATACATTCAATTGAAAAATCAATACAAATTCACTTATTTAAAAAAAATTTAATGCGATAAATGCGAATTATGCCGTTTATTGAGAAATTTTAATTTTCTGTGTACTATTTGTTAAATTACTTTTTTAGCGAAATTATTGTCTTTAAAAATCATTAAAATTTTTATTTTTAATACGTTATTTGATAAAATTACTTATTGTTTATTCATTCATTATGTATTATTTATCAAAACTCTTAAATATTAAAAATATGTCTTTCCGGACATTTCCAGCTTAAAATTTGTAGTTTTCTCCTTCTGTAGTCATTTTTACTCACTTTCTCTTAAATAAAATTTATAAATAAATCGAACATTTATTGCAGTTCCTTCACCTTTAAACTAGCAAAGTTCCACTACACATCACATATGACGTATATGAGTCCAGTATATCTACAGGAGTACAGTATAACTGCAGGCATATTGAAAATTCTTGAGAATTTAACAATACACCAAAGCTTTTTTTTAAATATCCTATAAAAATTTATATTTATTTTTCATTTGTTAGAATCCTTTATCAAAGGATTAAACTGAAACAAACAACAAAGCCCCAAATCTTTTCCTTTAACAAATTGAACAATATTAGATCTACTGTTGTTTACTTTTATATCTTTTTTTCACACAGCTCTAAACATCAGATTGATTTCCTAATCTCATTCGTGAGATCGATTCCTTTCAAAAGGGTGTCTGCAAAGAATCTCGGAAGCTTAAAATATTTGCTATCGCTTTCTGAATCTACAGAGAGAGAAATGGTTCAAAAAAGGATTCCGAGAAGCAGAAAGAATCTTTTGCTTTTTCTGTCCGTCTGTTTCTTTGCTCTTCAGCATGGAATTCTAAGAAAAATGATATGGACTAAAATAGGAATCTCAGTCCCGGCAAGCAAACTCAGAAGTTATCGTTTCTTTGTTTGAATAATAATTCTTCATCTTAAGTAATACTTTATGTTTCTTAAGTAAAATAAACTTGTGCCTTAAAAGAACGAAACTGAATTTCATTTATGCTCTTGTGGAGCAAAACATACGATTATCTGAAATCTTTGTAAATTTATTCTAAAAGCACTGTAGATGGTTTCATATATCAACCACATATAAAGTAAACTGAATATGCAAAATATAACTATATATTCATCTCATTCATTGTCAGTACGCCTATTTATCGGCAAAGGGGCGTTTCCGTTTTTTCCATTTTCCTATTAAATTCCCTTTCTCTGTTTCTTTTGGTCTTTGACACTTTAAATACTTTCACTTATATAGTAAGGTAATATACAAAAATATTATAAATATATATTTTAATTTTGAGTTCAGCAGTATATGTGACATATTCTTGAAAAGCCGAGGTACCTTAGTGGTAAGGTCTCGGCTACGGGGCCTGAGGGATCCAGGTTCGAAACCCGATTCCACTCTAAAATCGTCGCCTGTCGGCCTGTTGCACGTTAAATCATATGTAGAGGCTCAAAAGTTCTCCCGCTGGTGTGGTACGGAAGTTTGGAGAAAGAGTGCCAGCTCAGGTGTCGTCCTTATCTGACCGTGGTTCAAAATTACGAGGTCCATCTCAAAGTAGTCCTCATGTAATATAACTAAACTAATTATGGTTTTATATCTTTTAGACGATTTCGTTTCTTTTTGGGAAAAATTAGTTCCCTTAGAAAAAATTATTTTCACAACTATCACATTTTTGAGGCTATAGGTTATCATCTGCTACCTAAAAGTTTTGTTTACATGCAAAATGGCGCTTTTAAAAAAAAGATGCATTGAAGGCTACTTTTTTGCTCTTTCCGAAGAGAGTTAATCTTATTCAGTTATTTAAAGACGCCGTGTAAGCCATATTTTTCGATATCTAAAGCCACAATAGGTAATATTGTTAATTAGAAAGAAAAAAAATCGTCCCAGTTTGGATTCATGTGGAAAATTGTTTCAAATACATATCCAAGGAAAAAACGCTGTTCTTCGAATATTGCAAAGGTGAGATCTGTAATGTTAAATATATCCGCAAAGTCAATGCTTTGTTGCAAAATCCTTAAAATGCTCAGTGTCAACTGTAAACGAAATTATTAAAACAGATTTGAATTTAAAAAAGGCCAAAAAATACAATTTTCATCGTCACGTCATATCGCAAAAAGCAGAATACGCTGCAGAATTCTTTATTTAAAGCATTTATCCAGACACAAATGGAAAAAATGTTGTAGACTCAAGTCCAACGTAACATCGCTCATCTACAAACAAGGTATTGTTCCTTCTATTTGTTATGGTTCACAAATCTGGGGCACTGCTTTGAAAAAGAAAATTAATTCCCGGCTTTTACGGAAAATGCAGAGAAGAATTCTCCTCCCAGTTATTTCTGGGTATCGTACGATATCCTATGAAGCTGTTTTCCTCCTATTGACATCTTTTTCATAATAGGGATTTCAAGATTGCGACGAAGACATGTATCGGCAATAACCAAGACGTCTACTTGCCTGTTTCTAAGATGGCTCACCTTTCTGAACGGTCTCCTATTAATTTAGTTAGATACTACAAAAATATCGAAGACAACTTTCCTGTCGTGTGCTTTAAAGATGGCAGTAAGGTTGGTCTTGCGTTTGTAGTTTTCCAAGACCATATTGAAATTGAAGTGCACCAGTTTAGAATAAGAGACGAATGCAGTGTTTTCCAGGTGGAATTACTATGTATTGCCCAAGCTGTCAATTGGATTCGCACTGACGAAACCCTTCCCTCAAATTTCTTAATTTGCAGTGATTCTCTTTCTTCTTTATATGACTTAAATTGTATTACTTCTGAAAACCGACTCATTATTAAAACTCAAGCCAACCCGAGTTTTCTTCAAGGAAGAGGTGTATAGGTCTTCTTCTCTTTTGTTCGAGGTCATATAGAAATTTATGGCAATGAACGTGATGATTGGCTTGAAAAAGAGGCGACTAAACTAATTGATTTCATCCCTATGACTGTACCAAAATCCTTTTACAAAAGTGTTTTCAAGAAACATGTTATTTTCTCAATGGAATAAACTTTATCAAATTTCTCACAATGCGAAGTCCACCAAAGAATTTTTTCCTTCCATTCATGGTCGCTTGAAAGCCATCCATTTCGTCCCTAATTTCAGAATTACTCAATTTCTCACTGGACATGGAAACTTTAAAGCCTATCTAAAACGCTTCAATTTATCTCGTATAGGCTTGTGTTCCTGCTCTAGTGGAGAGATTAAAGATGTCAATCACTTGATACTTTCTTGCTCTAAATTCATATCCGCTAGATGTTTACACATCAGCAGTCTAAAGAAGAACAATTTAGCATGGCCTCCATCTTTCTCTACTTTAGTTCAGAACAAAACTTGTTTTGCATAATTTTGTGAATTTATCTACAGCATTTTTCCCACATTATATAGACTATAAACTTTGTATGTGTTTTGCTGGAATTTGCATTTTTTTCTTATAGCTTCTGTTTATTTATTTTTATTTTTTAATTTTTGGAATTCATTTTTTCTATCTATTATATTTGTATCAGACAGTTTTGTTCTGTTAACTGTTCGAAATTTGTGTGTTTTATATGTTGTGTGATATTTTGTGTATTTGTGTGCTTTTATTTGATTTTTGTATGCTTTAATCTTTTTTTCATTTTCCCCCACCTTGTACAGCTTTTACTCCCTTTCTCGTTATTATCCATTTTTTTGTTGTGTATATGTGACCAGTTATTTTGCATCTATACCTTTTTAAAAAAATTTTATTATGTTTCGGTATCTATTTCCCTTGCTTATTCACTTCATTGTTTAATACCATTCATGTGTTCGTATGGATGTGACCAAATTATTGTATAGTTGTTTCTTTTTTTCTCTTCCTCCTTTTCTATTTAGAATTTGCATTTGTATCATTTAATTTGAAGATTCCTTCAACCCTGTTTTTTTAGTCTTTTACTTACTTCTGTAAGCCTTGTGTTGTACTTGTTGGTGCACAAGGAGTTTTATCTCAAGAGATTGCAAAAAAATAGATGAAGCTTGAGTCTATTTAAATGACTGCAGGAAAAAATTCAATTTATTATCATCAAAGAAGAGGAAAATATCTTAAAACATAGTTCAAAGAATCTAAAGAAAGTTTTTCTAAGGGAATTGGCTATTCATGTAATGTCAAAATAAAAGTAAAAAGAATGGGAAAAAATGTTAAGATCAACTCCACATACTATCAGGAACATATTTTATCCACTAACTTGAAATATGAAATAACATCTCTCTACTCACACTGTCATCAATCAGTAGAACTGCACGAAAACAAAACAAGCAACTGCACATCATAATCCACTGTTTAATTTCCCGGATAAAATAGACCAAGAAATTAGTATTCAAACATGAATATAACCTTATAAGCTTCACTGATATTCCTGGTAAATAGTTCTGTATCACCCATGAGTTTTTGCGAATTTAGACTTTAAAAAAGCGCATTATCCAAGCGTCGACCTACAAACCTTCGTGGACTTTGGAAAGCTGTTCAAGAGGAAGGGGACAAAATACTTTTTCTGATAACACAAAAAAACATTATTGTCAAGGAATTTACTGTGTGAAAAGATTGTTAAGAATACGGGCTATCAAATTGAATATTTAAAGCATAAAAATATTATTTAAACTAGTTCTGTAAATACCATTAAAATCGTTCGAACAGCCTCTATAAAACATTCAAACATTGTGGCCCACAGAATTTGTCAGCAAGGTAAATTTATCAGACATGGAAAAATTTTGGAGATATTTTATAGGATATACATATGTCTAAAAATTTTCTGGTTATATTTCATAGAATTGGATTTTTGATTTTACACATTCCTTGTTTAAGTGCACTGTAACATTATACATTTTTATAATTCGTGGTAGCTGTACCCGATGAATGAACCAAAATACTAAATTATTTTCATTCCATGCTTCAAAATTTTATTGAAAGCAATAATTTAAAGGTGCATGCTAATGTCAAAAATATTTTATTTTTCAATCTGGAAAATCTGACAATAAATATCACGGAAGTTTAACAATTCTAATATGTCTTTTTTGGTTAAAAAAAGTTTAAGACCAAATAGAATAATAAAGTAACTGTAATAGATATAACGCAACATGTTTACATAAAAATGTTTGAATATATTACATTTGTATTTTATATAAAATTACATAGAATATAGGGAAAATAATTTAAAGAGAAATAAAAAAAAATCATTTGACAATATTTCGAACAGTAAACATGAGAAATTAGTAAAATATTTTCTAAAAACCAATTAACTGTATGACAGAAAATTTATTTTCATCTCATATTCAGTCATTTATTATTTAATTCTTTGTATTCCTGGAAATAATATTACAAATTGTATGTTCAGTTCATGTCGACAGAAAAATGAAAGGAAATAATGTTTACTCTTTCAAGTATAAAAATTTTTCAGAAATATTCGGTATTACATTTAAAATATTTTAAGGATACTTTATAAATGTTTTATTTCCCCAGTCACGTGTTCTAGCTTGTTTTATTTAGTTTGCTCGTAATTTGAAAGCAAGATTTTATTTTGAAAAGTCCTTTTAAGCACTTTAGTGACTTTTTCCAATTACACAAACATGTACCTTTATTTTTCAGTCTTGTTTCTTACTTTTAAGCATTTTTGTTGGAAAAACACAGCAATTTGGAGTTGCTTTCTGTTGCAAAATCAATTTATTCTTCAGCATCTTAACTCGTTACGGGATAGTCTTGAGCACAGACAAAAACAAATTATCTTTCCTCTTATTTCAATTTATTTACTTTTAACAATCTTTCAATGATATGCATATTTTTTCTCTTTCAAATAACTTATTTTTATTTAGAGATTTATTTATGAGAATGAGATTTCCATTGCTTTAGGCATACAAATTAGCAAGACGCAAAATAAACTATAATGAATATTCCATCCATAAATTCTTCTGAAGGATGTATAATTGCTTTACAAATTGCTGCTAAAAGACCTTTGCGATTTAACGCAGTTAATGTTAAATTTCAGATGCAAGGTGATTCAATACAAAAGAAATTATCTTTCAAATGAGTTGGGGGAAAAAAGGAAGAAAACTTGGGTAAGGAAGGTAGAAATGAAAAAATGCTCACACTCTCAAAAAATATTTAAATTCTTCAGAGTAGTCTCAAAGACTCATTTTCAGTTAAATGGACATTCTGCGCTATAAAATGGAACATGCATCGATCATAATCTTAATATAAATAAAAGTCATTGTGGGTATGTATGTGTGTATGTGGGTATGTTCCACAACTCCTCCCCTACTGCAGCAATTTCAACCATACTTTGCACACTTATTCTTTAAGACAAGAGGAAGATTATTGACAACTTTTCGAAGTCTGAAAGCTAATTAAACAGTCAGTTTGTTAGAAATTAACCGAAACCGTTTTTCCGTATTAACTTCGGAGCAAATTATCCCCCCAAAATATTTTTATATCATCTTAAAGTTCAAATTTTTATCTTTTCAATGATACAAATTTTATATCTGTGAAATGTTTCCTTCAACTTTTATTAATTTTTCAAAATTTAATAAATGAATTATTACAGCAGACGATTCTTAAATAAAGCAAATTTAATGATACTTCGTTGCTAGGCAACAGTGAGACTTTGAAAAAAATTATTTTTATTTCTGTAAATATTTTAAAAAGAAGTGAAAGATCACTGTCAACTTTGAAAGGCCCAAAAATTAATTGATTTTTTAAAATTAAAAATTAAGCAAGATTTTGAGTTTTTTGTGATATATTTTGAAAGTGTTATGTTATAATAACTATTTTTATACTATATTAAAGCTTAAAAAATAGGTTTTCAGTGGCAAAAAATTTCATTTGCGTTCAAAATTGTTGCTTTCATTTTCAATAATTTAAAAAAAAATTCAATTGTGCATGAAATTCACAATTTGTAGCGATGTATTTTTATTGTTAAAGAAAAAGAATACGTATGAAGAGATAGCTGTTGCTGGAACTTATAAACAAAATTCTAGAAGAATACTAAAGAAAAGTTTAAAAGCAGACGATTCATAATTAATATCGGAAACAACTATTGATCTGGTTTATTTTGACACTTTTTATTAATGAAAATTTAGCTATTTAATTAATTGACTCAAAACATTCGTAAAAATCCCTCTTATACTTCACTATTTATGAACGAAATTTGAAGTAAAAACGTTTCAGACGATAAAGAAATTTTAGTATCATAATTTTCTATACAAAAATAGTTTTTTATTAAAAATATTAGACATAATAGTGTTTTAATCCCGAGCAACAGCAAGTAAGCAAATATTCTTCAAAAATAACGTTTGTATCATTAAACAAAAGCATTGTTTGTTGATTAAATCGCCGCTTAACAAGCAATATAATCTATCTTAGTTTCTTGAAATTTCAAAGATAAAGCAAAAACTGAATTTTTCACAAACAATAACGAATATTTCTGAATTTTCTTTCACGTCTGGTAGGAATATGCCATCTCTTGTACGCACCAGATCAGAAAATGAATTAAGAAATATTTGTTATTGTTTCGAAAAATTCAGTTCTTCCTCTTTGAAATTTCTAAAAAATTGAGGAGGGTGGTGTTGTTTGTTAAGAGACTAAATATAGAATAGAAACATGAGAGCTTTCATTTCATAGTTTGTGAATAAATTTCTCTATTGTTGGTGGTGACAGGGGGCTAAGTTATCTTCCCACACCCAAGGTAAAAAATATATCAATTGAATGATTCTGTATTAAAGGAATTAATAATTCAATACAACCTTCTATAGTCACTAAACAGCCTCATATTTAAAAAAAATGTTTTAGGGAATGTCCTTCTTTAATTTTCTGTAATAAAGCGTCATTTTCTACTGTAAATTGAAAGTTTGGTAAGTTGAGTAACCAAAATACAATTGTGTAATCAGATTTTGTTTTTAAATTTCTCATAAAAATTAAGCTTTTTAAAATTCACAAACTTCAGGCTTACACTTTTTTCAGACTTTTTTTATTACATTTTATTATGAGAGAGAAAATGAGAAATCTGTTTCAAAGTTTAAAGTTCTTCCGAATTCCCAATAGGATTAAAAGATGTGATCAGAATTTTAAAGAGATGTTCATTCCTATTCGAATCATGTACTTCTTTAAACTTTAATGGATACCAGTTTAGAGAAAAATCACTCACTCACTTTAAACTAGGAAAACTTTTTAACCCTTTAAAAACGTAATAAAATAGATATCTATTAAAAAGTTGATTCAAAATATTTTAAGGGTGATTGTAAACTAAACTCTAAATTCGTTAGTAATTAATGAAGACAGTACGAAATATAAATTAATGAAAATTCCTTACAAAATAAAAATTAAAATTACAAACCTCTAATGTCGCACAATTTGGAAATTTTATTTTGGAAAAACTATATTGTACATCATTGAGTCTTAGATTTCCTTATGTTATATTATTGGAAAACAATACTGTACAATATTGTTTTTACAATTCTCTTAACATTGCTCGATATTACAATACGGTTAAAAGTAAGATGGATCGAAGAAATATTGAAACTAACTATTTAAATGTTTCTGAAGATCTCATAACTTCTTATAAAATTATTTTTGTAACTAAAATGAAATCTCACAGCATTCAAATGAACATGCTGTTTTATACTAGAGTTGTTCCAAATAAGTTAAAAATTTCAGAGATGCTAAATAAGAAAGAAATGTGTGAGCAATTTTAGTTATGAAAAGTTAGAAAAACGCAAAATGTTAATTTTCATTTTGAAATAAGTTCTATATATTTAACTTCTTCGAAGTGTAACATTCATATCTTTCTATGAATTTTGTCTTTGTTCTCCAATTGAAAGAGTATCAGAAAAATTAGACAGAGTTGATTAAGCTTTCTGAAGAGAAAGAGCTTTATATGATTTGTGAATGTAGTCAGTTTTCCGTTTTCTCGTACAATTCTCTCTATTTTATTCATAAAAATATGGGAAAGCTAACTCTTCATTTTTGGGAATAAGGAAATTAAAATACCTCAGGAATCATAAAGAATAACAGAAGATAAAAGTCATTCTACGATTTAGAAAAAGTTTAATGATGTATCTAATATCTGTTTGTTTAATTATTTATTTTGCAGCTTATTGCGTTTTATTCTATAAATAAGTAGAAATGTACTTGGACTTAAAAGCTGAGCAACCATATGTCTTTTCATTACGTACAACTCTCTCCACCACAGCAAAGAAGATAAAAATGTGTAATCATAAACCTATTTTAAAATGTGTGCACCCTCCTTTTTGTTTATATTAATTGATGTATTTTATTTATTTAGATCTGAATTCAAATGCTATTGACATTTTAATCTAAAAAACGTTTAAGTTTTCAGGAATTAACTAGTTTTCATAGAGTGTCATTTTTAAACTGTCACTACGAAACCAAAAAAGTTCTGAAGTTGCTTTTTTTTATAAAATTGCTTATATAATCCAATTAAATTAGACTCTTATCTAATTTTATGTCCAAATGAATTTCCTTCTTATGTCATGCTTAGCATATTTTTACACATAATGCTTTTTTAACAAACATGTTTTTTGGAAACATGATGCTCTCTGAAATATTCAGAAATGGAACAGGCTTCTTATCCAAACCTCTTACAAACTCCATAAGGCGAGCTTAAATCACTGATCCTTTTTTGCGTTCTCATGTACAGTTAGATCAACAAGTTCTTTACATCAGATTTACATTAAAATTTATTAGATGCCACATTTTTAAATTTCTGTATTGAAAATTAAAAACAAATGTTCGACATTTACAATAATTTTTGTGATCGCTAGTCTCCAGATGGAACATATAATCTAACACACATAGTGAATATTGTGAAAATATCGATTATCCCATTGAAATGGTATATTACAAGTAGCCCGAAATATGGTTAATGATCAAAGCCATTACACATGGAGCATTTGAGTCAGGTTTGTGTAAACATAATCGTTCTCGTAATTATCTATCTAAGCTCTTCGACTTGGCCGTAATCAATCCACAAAGTACAGCGTGCGTTATTGTTAGAATTAATGAGCGAGACTCAACACTCGAGCGCACAATCCAAATCAAAATACACTGATAACGCTTGCTCATGATGTTCATAGTGAGTAGTTTAGGTGTTTAAGTAATAACTGCAAGATGTGATCGAGAAACTACGTAAGGTAAATCAAAAGAAAATATTTAAAATTATATCTAACTATCATTTTGTAAAAGTATCGAAAACCAAAGATTGTGGTAAAATTAAATGGCACATTAAGTTTCTAGCACGAATCATTTTGATAATAATGGGCCTGTCTAATCTTATTCATCTAGCTAGTTGTACTTTTGAGTTAGAGAAAATTTCACGCTAAAGGACAGACATATATATTTCTCTGCAACAGATTCCGTCCACAATTGGGAACTGATCTAATTACAATTCAAATATAAATCTCAAATATCAAATAACATTTGTGTGATTATAATCGCTTTCTGAGAAAAAAATGTTTGTTTCATTTTTAATCATGGAGGTCTAAAAAGGGGAGATTATTCAAAACCTTGAAGTCAAATTTTTGATGATTACATTCCTTTTGCTTTCAATCTTTTATATAATAGAAAGCAAAAAGATATCGCGAGTAGAAAAGTGGTGTTTGCCATGCTTTAAAATACGCTATCGTTTTGCGTAACTCGATAATATCATTATACCATGAATTTATTAACTTTTGTTTGAAGTATTTGTGCTAAGGAAATACTTTATTTTTAATAGTTTTACATTGAATAATATTATCTATCTAAATGCGACTTAAAAATCATTTTATGCTACTTCCAAACAGCTCACCCTTTGATTTCACATCTAATCAATTCGTTCCTACTTTAATTAGGAGTAGATCCCCCGATCTTCAAAAGTTCATTAACTAGAATCAATAGACTGTTCAACATTCCCTTCAGGCAGTTACTAACAAGTTAACGAAGTGAAATAAAACAACCCGAAAGACTACAAGAGTTATCATTATTGAGAGTCCGTGACAAATTATCAGATCACCGCGTGATTCTTAGCGCTCAGAAATTTTGCATAACTTGAGTTAAATTTATATTATCGAAGCAAAATTTCATCATAAAGAATAAAGCAAACAGCACATTTTGAATTTCATTAACATTTTTTTTGTCAAACAAAAGTTTAAATAAAAATCGTGGTTTTATGTGTCAGGTAAGGAGTTTGGTATATAAAGGACTTTCAAATCTATCGGTTCAGTTGTGGTACTTCCAGCTGAAGCCAATAGTAATTTTACACAAAGTTAAGCTCTCCTGTCATTATTTTACTTTGACAGATTTTACACAAAAGAATTCAAAACATGGTATGCAGAAAGAAAGGAAAATGTATTATAAATACTATTAAATTTGTGGTAAATATTTTTTAATTATTGGGAGAACTTTTTTTTATCTAAGAACAAGATATTTATTTTAATTTTTATCAGTCTCGAAAACTTATTTGTGAAATATGGCTGTAGGTTTTTGCATTAAGCTTTTACTATGAAAAAGGGCATTGCTAACATTTAACCCTCTGAGCGCCCAATTATTTTGAACTTTTAGCTGTCAGGTTAGAAAACATAGCTTTTCAAGCAAATGAATTGATTTTTTTGTATTTAATTGTATCTCTTAAATCTTAAGAATACTTTATCCATGATGTTTTAAGAAAATATACATATAAATACGAGCTATCTGCTTTTGAACTGAACATGAAAAACGTAAAAAGACGTTTGCGCCGCTCGAAGGGTTGATATTCCTAATTTTTTTATAAAGAAAATAATTTAATTGTTAGAAAAAATTCTTATCTGAAATTGCGACACTCCGTAAACCCCGCGGACACTTTAAAATTAAGGGTTTTGATGAAAAAATAGCCAAGTGTTTTATAATTGTTATTTTCAATATAAACTGAAAAAGATAAAGCTACATATTTATAAAATTTTCATAATTGTTCCTATTAACTTTAAATTTCCATATATAAAAGGATTTCATTCAAAAATGAATAATTAATCAGTTTTCTATGAAAGTCAGAAGTTTTCAGCTCTGTTTGCTAACAAGAATATTTATATAAAGAAAATAAACTTGATTGAAAACAATAGAGAACTAGAACATTTTTATTTAAGCAGCTTTGTGAATAAAATGTTTCATATATGTATAATGAGTTAAGTTATTTCAAGTAAATGCAATAGCTATTCAAGCCATAGGATAATTTATTTTAGCATATAAATTGTAAACAAAAAATTATTAGAAACAATTTGAAAAAATGCTAAGATCCAAGAATTTTTTAAAAATTGGAAAACGAGTCGGTTACTGCAGTTATCACATTTTAACTCAAATGAAATCCTGTGAAATCCACTGATAAATAATAAAAAGTGCTAAACTCTGTGAAGATTTAATATTACAGTGGACGCCGCTTAATGTGATCGTGGTTAATATTATCATTCATTTTATGTCATGAAAAACCTCTGGTCCGAACAAACGTATTCAAATGTACACAAAAATATTCGCTTAGTGTGATCACTACATCGTTTAATGTTATCAGTTTTGAAGTAGAGAATCGACCGATTCTTCATTTTCAACTAGCGTTAACGGTTGACGTTCGTGGAATTCCTCGCTCCCTTTATAAGGAAACATCTGTGCATTTATATCTTAACAAGTTCATGGAGTTGGATATCGGCTGACACGATCAGAAACTGCTTCTCCCACTGAGGTTTCTGAGAAACTTTAGATGAATAACTTCCAATTGTTATTGAATCCCCTGAAGGTATGCTAAAGGGAGAGTACGAAGAGTGGATGTCCATTGACGTGGACATTCCAGTAGCTATCACACTGATAGACTTGGAAATTTTCCAAGCTGTTTCTGAGCAAGACCAAGCAATGAACGTTCATGATTCCGACGGGTACGAACGCGTTGAAGAAAACCCTCCAAGGGACACGAAATGAGGCAAGCAAATGTTAGTTTGAAACGCGGAGTGCAGCATCTTTCGGCAAATTTTAGAAAAAAACAATACGAGAACGAACAATATCTAAATGAACTGTTAAGGAGTAATTGTCGACAAGCAACAATTGATGAATGTTTTTAATTGTTATTGTTGAAATAAATTATAGATAGACCTGAGGTAAATGTTTTTTTCCTCGATGTGAAAAAAATATAGTTGATTTTAGTCGGTTAATGTTATCAAAATTCTTAAGCCTGGAAGTGCTCACATTAAGCGACGGATACTGTATTTAGAGATGGTAATCTAAGTAATTTTTTTATTTTAAAAATTTAAACTTCCACATCCCCGTATGTGAAGTTTAGATCCACCACATGAATGAACTTGTCCTTATAAGCAGATTATCTATATATATAAAAGAGAAAGGGACTCATTGATTCATCACCGAATCTCCCAAATCACTAGGACTAGAAACTTCGATTTTGGCAGGCGGTTGCACCTTGGGTAGTAGGTGCTCTAAGAACGGAATTTTGGAAATTTTAATTAGAATTTAAATTATTTAAAAATTACCCTAAATGTTAACGTTTTTTCGCAATAACTTCGGAGCCTATTACTACACAAAAACCATTTTTACATCATCTTAAAGATAAAAAATTAGCTTTTCAGTGGCACCAACCTTATTTCCATGCGACATTTTGTTCAATTCGAATTAATTTTTCAAAATGTTTTCAAACACGATTTGAACATGTTTTTATTGTTGTAAATAAAATTCAAACCAATCTCATTATTTCAGCAAATCTTTTCACTTCTTCAGAAAAGTCTAACGCGCTTTTGCAATTGTTACGGTTGTGATAGTAGAAATTGTTTCCTTGGGATTGAGTGCTGATACGGTGAAAACGACGATGCGATTTTCAGAAGTTTCTCGAGGAATACTGCAAACCGGGAGGATCGCCAATCAACGCTAAACCGCCAAATTTTTAAAACGGGCAAAGGCACGGTTAGAATTAAAACTTTTCTTGCCAAGTAAAGCCAACCTCGCCAACTCGAACCTCAGTGGATAGAGCGAGCATTAACTGCCCACATCTTACCCAATCAGAACGAGGCAGCCTTATCGCTGACCAAAGAGCGAGTTTCAACTTTAATTGGGAAGAAGGGGGATTTTAAGAAATTTACTGTTCCCAGTTGTCAAAGCGGACAGGAAGAGAGGCGTGTCAAATCCATCTGGTCAACATCTTGCTGGATCCGTTTCCTCTGGTCAAAGTGAGGCGACGGTCCACCAGAGTTCTGAACTCAAATAAACATGGCAAGGGGCGAAGGGGAAAAACACCAACTTCCTCTCCGAAATGACAACAGGCAAAGAAAACTGTGGATCGTTTCTCCGACAAAGGCGCGTAGGATTGTATTTTCCCGAGTTTGTCGGTTCGAAAATTTGCTTACACGTGCATTGATGGGGGGAGGAGGAAAGGATGTAGCTGTGAAGAATGTTTCTGCTGTTACTTGCAGTGTTTTGTAGAACAACGAGAAACGAAGGACTGGAGGCTATTAAATTTAACTCAGAAAATTACGCAGACAATTATACGTATTTAGAATTAATAATGAATGTGCATTAAGCATTTTAAATCAAACAAAGTGAATTATTCCCTTTAAAATGAAACTAAACATGGATTAAATATATTAAATTCACAATAGAAAAATTGATAGAATAAAAAAAACATGGAAATATCAGAATTTGAATCTGTCAAGAAGAATTTGTACCTTTATAGAAATATATATATATATAAAAAAACATTGTTATTTCAACGTGACACCATGTTCCAATTTCGCAATCCTCTGGTAAATAATTAAGCTACAATATAAAAAAGCATGATAAAATTATCCAGCACTGAACTCCAAAACATAATGATACATTGCCTCTGCGGAAAATTAATAAGAAAATAAACAAAATAAAAGCGAACTTCCCAACCAGCCAGCGGCTTAAATCTCTTTCCCCGGAGAAGAAAAATATTTTTATAGATAGAAAAGTTGTAATTTCGCTCCCATCCTTTTCAATATTTTTGGCTGGAAAAGGGAAAAAAGGAAAAGATTAGAAAAAAGACCGATTCCTATAAATTCATCGCGATCTAAAACACATTTTTCTTTATGGGCGCAAAAAAGCGGCCTCATTTGTAGCGAAAACATAAATGCAGTGTGTGTTACAGGGAGAGACTTGACAGCGAATTCCCAAAACGATGCGGCAATAAAGAAAAGCTCTCCTTCATTACATCTCTGCTCAAAAAAGTGTCACGTAAAAACGAGCAGACGTGACGTCTTCGTGTAAGGGATTGCGTTCGATCGCACCAGAATTTATATGAAGCGTAGAAAATGACCAATCGAGAAGATTTTTGTAGAAACATAAAGTATCACCTCCGAATTCAAAATATGAAGTTAGAATTTGAAAATTCTGAGGGGCAATTTACTTTAGACACATTTTGAGAAACAACATCGTTTGGGATATCCTCTTCTATGAATATTAACTATTTTCGGTTTGTTTCTTTATTTTATTACTATCAGATTAACCGGCGTTGCTCGGTCATTTTCTTATTAAAACCTTGTGATGGAGAGGAAAAGAAAAATTTAATAATTATTTTCATTATCTATTTAAAATTTAATAAAATAATTTATAAATTATAAAATCAATAATTATATTTAATTTAATATGACATTTTTTTAATAAAACGGTATATACAAACAAAAACATGAAAACATGAACAAAAACATGTTAACATGAAAACATGGCAATGGTTGTGAGGGCCAGAAAGCAAGGTAAAATCATTTTCTGATGAAAAAATAATTAGAGAGGGAACGAGAGTGAGGGTTAAATGTAAGTTGCATATTATTGTAATACTTATTTGTAAACTACATTCCTAGTTTCTCCATCAGATGCAAAAATAAAGAAAATTTTTGGGTCTTGAGCATGCAACACAAAGTTGCCCATGTGAAAAACTTGATAATCTTACATCAACTCCACAATAACGAATAGACTGCCCCTGTGACTTGTTGATAGTGACGGGAAACGCAAGTCTCACTGGGAACTGTAGTCTCTTGAAATTAAATGGGAGATCCGTCGGAATAAGAGGTATCCGTGGAATAAAGATTGTTTCACTTTTCTCCTTTCGTGCCAAGATGTGAGGAGCAAGAATAGTTCTCTCGCATAACCAGTTTATGATAGCAAAGTTTTATGAAATATTAAATTATATTGTAATATTAAATTATATTATATTGTATCCTTTCAATTAGATTTTTAAATCTTAAGATATGATCTTTCGGAATTTTTCGAATCTATGCATATTATTCATTTCTGGAATCGATTAATTGTACCCTATTCTATGAGGATAAAAAGAAACATCGATATTTTGATAGTACGAAACATCTCAGTTCCCTTAAAATAAAAATTAATATCACTTTAGAGCGTATAGTAAATCAGAAAATTCATACCTAATTCAGTTATCTTCCTTTTGTGAGTCTCCATAGCAATCGCATTTAAATTTTACCAATTAAAATTATAAATTAGTAAGACAGTCGACCATATATTCATCTTCATAAAATTTTTATTTCATTCAACTTTTTTTCTTCGTTTAATAATATTTTAACAACTATCATTTTGTTGCCATTCTGCGTAAAATAAATTTCAAATAAACAAAAATAATATATTGAAACCTGTGTATAACAATACTGTTTGTAACGATAAATCTACCTTTAGCAATATTTTTTGGCGCCAAATCTCGTACTAAATTTCATCAGAGTCGCCCAAGCCGCCGAACGCGCCAAGCGAGTCAATCAGCCTATTTGTTACATGCATTTTGGTGACTTTGTCCCGCCCTACCCTGAGGAACTGTTTTAGGTCTTATTTACCCCTCATATACTTCAAGTGGGTTAATAAGGAACATGTGTACCAAATTTCATCGAAATCCCTTTAACGGGTCGGAATTTATGCTGGAACAAACATACATACGTTGAGTTTTATATATAGAGAGATTTGTTATATCAGAAAAATTTAACATTTTGAAGTTATGGGTTATCATTTTCTACTTGCTTCATACTTTTAAAATTTCTTTTGTATTTTTTAGTTTCTTGTTTAGTCAAAATTTAGTTCGCTGAATTCTTTCTGAAATAAAATTATGTATTTTTTGTCACTCATATATTTGTATTAATTTTCGCGAAAATTGTGTTTGTACTGAACGTTCCAAAATGCCAAGGCTAGTACGTTTTGATGAATTTACTCCGGAAGGGAGTGACAGGCAATGGGTAAGATGAATGTTTTTGTTAGGTCATGCTAAGTAAAATGTAAATATCTCCCCGTCCATTTCTGACTTCACCCCTACTTTGGTGAAATCAACTCCGCCCGGCGCATGCGCAAATGCACGGAGAGTTTCGGAATCCGAGAATCATCTATAAATTTCTCGTTTGCTATCTTGCTATGTTTTCCTTTTGCTAAAAGTTTATGAAATAAGTGTTATTGAACATAAGGCTATCATACATTTACAGCCTAGCAGACTATTCGTTGTTATTGAGTCTTTATTTAGCTTATAGGAAAGAAAAAAAGGGACCATGTTATTTAAATAACAGTGCTTTATTAGCATCATTTTATTGATGGAATATGGTTCAAATTTTAATGAAATATTTTGGAAATCTACCTTCCAGTTTTTTCAGTCGACTACTGAGAGATATGTGTACAAAGTTCCATCAGAAACGGTCCAGGAAAAACATGACAGCAGAATTTCCTATTAAGCGGTGCATTTGATAAATACATTCTAGTGACTTACTCCCATCTAACCCAAATGGGGACGATTTAGGATTCATTTACCATTATAGAGTCTTTCAGTTAGATAATGAGAAATATGTGAGATAAGTTTCATCAAAATTTACTCGTCTTTCTGAGTACAGTCCATACATACCTGATGGGGAGTTCAACAAAGAGTTTTATAGGAGAAAATTTATGGCCATTGTATTTTTTATTAGACTGTTTGAAGAATGTCAACCGAATTTAATGCTAATTAGTCGTTTAGTTGCTTTATTTATTTCCAAAATTCACCCTTTGGACGGTTAAGATTGATTTAGAGTTACAGTATTATTAGTCGACTAGTGTGAAACCTGTGAATCACATTTCATCAAAATCTCTCCAAACGTTCGGTGACCACTTCCTTAGTGTTTGAGAGGATTTAACCCCGTAACAATTTTATTTTCAAACATGTGAATGAAATTTCAAGTCAGCCGGCCCATTTGTCACATATATTTAAATGACTCAACCCCACCTACTTACAGGGTTGATTTATACTCACAGTAATTTTTTAGTCGGCCAGTAGATTTTTATTTGCATAGTTCTGATATAGAATTTCATTAGTTAAACTTTAATGTCTTAAGTAATGATACTTTCGTTATGTCCTGAAATTTAAAATAGAGATGAATTTTATTTTCAAATATTTGTAATGATAATATTTACCATAAAAGTGTCTGATTGCTACTGAGGCATCTCACTCAGAATTTGGCTTATTTAAAAGCATTTTATAACACTCAATTATTAGTTTTTGTTACCAATATTATATGTTCCCATTTCGCATTAAAATAGCTAGAACATTTTGTTAGGAATTCGCCTTTATAAAATCTTCGATTCATTAAACTAAAAGCATGTTTTTCTTCACCAAATTTAAGTGATAAAAATATGACGAACATTTATAAATCCAAAATATTCAAATGCATCTGCATATATTAAATTCATTTTAATGCAAGAAATTTAATTTAGAAAAGTAAATTTGCAATGCATATATGCTTTTCAAGAAACTTAATATCCATTTATTTATAATCGAAATATCTTCATTTCGAAAACTTTACGAATTAAGGAGATTTTCTTTCCTGTTTGTGAAATGAGTTGGAAAATTCACTTTTACGTGTTAAACCTTATTCCTATGTTTAATTAAAGATTGATAAATTTAAAGTGTGCTACGATGTGAACAAATTTTGAAACATGATTGAATAATGCTATTTATTAGGGGACATACATATGTAGTTAACTTGATTTTCTAGACGGGTTTCGTTATTTACTAAATATGCCTAACTAAAATTTATTTACTAAATCTACCTCAGAGAAAAAGTGAATCCAACGTCTATCAGCATAATTCAAAGAAATTATGATACGACAGTGGTGTATTTTCTTGTTGTCGTTCTTGTTAATGGTCCATGAATTTCTAAATAAATCTAAAAACAAGAAAGGATTCGCCAAAACTGGCTAACAATTCTCATTCTGGAATATTAGCGGGAGAGGACTGATCATCTTTACATTTATTAAAAATTTCATAAATTTTGTGTCTCTGGTGTTTAGCGCTTCCTTTAGCAATGAAAAGTCTGGATTGTAAAAAAGTTTTCTTTGCGATTCGGCCTTCTGTACTTATATACAAATTTTCACATATGAATTCATTCCTCTTCGAGAATTGAATTCAACACCGTTCTTTACTGTTCAGCGAGAAAAGAACAAAAAGCAGTTGCAGCACAGAGCACCCGAATCTCTCCTTCAGCCTGCCAAAACTTGAGTAGCCTCCTTTATGTCTCATCCCTGTCTGCTTTTTTCAATACCGGGCTCAATGGTAGTTTTTAACTTAGGGATGACTAGATCAGTCATATATAGGGATCAAAACAAATATCACCATGATCTGCGCCATAACTGCTGAAAGAAGCGATATGTATTTCCTTAGAACTGCTGTGTCCTTGTTCATTTTGATGCACCCACTGGCAAAATAAAGAAATGATCTTTACTGACCCATATTGCAATTGAAGAGTAAGGCTTCTACAGAGTTTTATCTGAAATATCGATGAAGGACAGAAGGTATAGCCTACATCGGCTGTACCTTCGATCGAATCCTTCGAAAGCATAGCCTACATCGGCTATGCCTTCGAATATTGCGGTTGCGCAAAATGTTAGTAATATTAATCTTTTTGAGAGAAGATATTTAAGGTTTCATTGTAATCGTTGGCTTAACAGAAGCAGTCTTGGCCGTCGAAACAGCTTCCTTATACTGGGAAGCGATTCACTTTACATAGAATAATAAAGAGTGATTAAAAGCAGAAAAATCTTATAATGGAAAAGTAACAAAACTTCTTCTGTTTTTTAAACTATTAATCAAAGTTCCTCTGAAATTTAGAATTAATAATTTCTTTATTTTTTTATTCATGTATATAAAGTTTAGAATATTATAAGTGATTAATACAAAATTAATTTTACGTGTTAAGTGAGATTTCGATAGAAATTGTGAATCATGGTCTGACATCGGCGTGGTTAATGCTAATACGTGGTTGGAAATTTGATAGCGGCAACTTAGTTGTATGCATGGTATGAAACGGAATCAACGTGTTTAGCTTACAGAACATACTTATTACTAATCCTAATTTAACTCTAAATAAATGGACTTGCCGATCCACACCTACGTGCATGTGCTATGATACCTAGTAAAATGTCGTACTTTAGTTGGAGGTCTAAAATTATTCAGGAACAATAGCAGGAACCGATCAGGATAAAGACTGAAGTAAGAACAGCCGATTTGCTGGCTTACTTCAGTCTTTCTTGTCGAATGTCTGCTTCAAGTTTACATAAATCTGCGATGGCACGCTGAATAAACGCTTTCAATGCGGAACGCGGGAAACATATCAGGCATATCTCGGCAGATAGGCCTAGTGTTTGTGAAGACGGAACGGAGATTGTTCGTTCGTTGATGGAGACGGGCCGAAACTAGCCTATTGATGAGTTAGCTCGAGACACAGGAATATCGCAAACAACTGTATTTCACATTTTTAGAAAATTCCTGGGTATGAGAAAATCGGCGTCGTGATGGGTGTTTAAGCATTAAGCATCAACTAAATTGGCACTGCTTCAGATATTCTTCCATTTCCATACACAGGCAATAAGTTGTACCTACCTAAAGCTGGTAACTGCACCGAAGGACAATAAACGTTTCAAAGAAAAACCTATGTAGTATTAGCTATTATTCTACGGTTACCTCTATTAAATTTCTAACCATTACACTTTTTGTCTTGTTTCACGATGGCTTCTAAAATGTGCAATCTTTGCGGTAAGAACTGTTTGCAGGAAGTATGGTGAACGCTTTTGAAATGTTATGAAATAAAAGAATATGTAAAAAATTAATATGTTTTAGACATTTAATTATAAAAAATTTAAGACATTTTTGATTAAAAAAGGACCACTTGATCTGAAAGATCCGCTCATTTAACGCTTAATTGCGCTAAGCCAACAAATAAATCAAAGATTCTTAACCACTTGGCAATTAATGACAAATCTAGATCGGGCATTCAATTATGTAATTCTTAGTAAAGAAAGCTGTGATTAATACATTAGAAACTATTAATTTAAACAACAAAAATTATGCAGACGTAATTAAACGTCGAAGAGATCCTACAGGTTCTTAGTTGGATCGAAATAGAATAAATATCAAAGCAAAATTTGTATAAGTAAAAGCTTAAAAATTAACACTTCAATAATAACTTTCATCTCATGAACATTTTCAACGATTCAGACCTGCAGCAGACATTCGATCAACAACACACTGAACCGGGTTTTCCTCCTCGCTGTGGAGTCAACGCGTTAAGGATTAAGCAAACTTACTGTACAAACATCTTCCTGTACAAAATCCTATGACACGTGCAATTTAGCGGAGACCCCTTTATTTAATGTTAAAGCGAATCCTTTAATACGTTATGCATAACAGAAGCGTTTTCTTTGCTTTTCACGTCCACTTTGGTAAATATCACGTAACACGTTTCATAGCAACGGCGATCCTTATTAATGCATGTGCTACATTTAAAATGATTTATCGGGTGCGCAGCGAGTTTCTAAATGAAAACTGGATAACATCTGGTAACGGGTTAGAAACGTTTAAACTTAAATTTGTTGTGTAGAAATAGAGCATTCATCTCTTTTTAACAACTCTTCGTTCAAATAGCTAGCTAAGTATTTTCATATCTAGCTTTAGGTAATGACGTATATATATTATGAAGGGAAGAATTATAAGAGTATAAACATTGTTTATAAGGTAATTTCGAAATTTGAATATAACTTTTGGCAAGGATGAATTTCTAACGCAATGGGTGATATAATGTAGATCCTATCTTATTTCTTAATCATATTTACAGACTTCCTATAGGAAAATTTACTATATTGAAGTACATTATTGTAGACAAAAATAAATAACACATAAATGAATTCGTCAGTTTTGAACCGGATTTCATAAACTAATGTTCTATTCTGCACATAGTCTACTGAAAATTGTTATAGACTTTTAAATAAACTTCAAGTGAAAAGGACAACAATTGAGCAGTCACCCAAACCTTCAAACTTCCACAGCTACACGAGTCTGTCATTTCAAGTGTTCCAAGCCTTCAATAATCGTGTTGAGTTGGTGGAAGGCTTCTGCGTCCAGAGCCAAAAGATCCAGATTCGAGTTGAAGAAAATATTTCACCGAAGATACGTCTTGTATACCTGCTTTGTGCGGTTTACATATTTACTGGCTAGACGACTTAGATTAACTTCGAAATATGGCACATGCGATTTCAATCAACAAAGTTCTAAAGTTTAAGAAAAATCTTGCATAGAAAAGTTTAGAAACTAACAGATATCATAAAATGATAAGTTACCAAATTAAGACTTGCAAATCGAACAATATTCATATGATCTCAGACGGCATGACCAGTCACCAAGTGTTTTTGAAACTACAATCCTCCCTCCTCATCCTGTTCATTATTCATCTCTGAAGTTCTAATTCGAGAAAGTTTTCAAACATTTTTAAGTAGAGAGATGAATTAGTTGTTACCGTAGAGAATTATTTCTTAAATAAAAGACAGAACATTTCCCCAGCATCAACATCAAACCACACTGTTATTTTGGATTGTGTAGTAAATCTACAGAGAAACGTCTAAGAACGATGTTGCGCCAAGATATATTCTCTTGATGGCTGATATTGTAATACCGCCCCAATGCTCGTTGCATCTCAGTCACATAAGAATCACTTTCAACAAGGGCATCATAAGCAAACACGTGGCGCTCTCGACTGCATATCGGCAAAGAAGATACAAAATGGACCTGCATGGAAAGTTGATAGATACCTATTTCAGGCCTAATCTCCTCCTACTAGCAGAATTTTCCGTTACCCACATTGCATTATTTCAATAGAAATTTCATATTTCTTAATCAGTAATGAGAGCACATATTTCTTTTTTATTAATGCTTAAATTTTAGAAAAGAAGTGATAAAATCCTCACTTCTGACGGTAACTGCCTTTGTGATTATGGAAAATAAGTAAGAAGTGTAGAAACTTCCTACAAAGTTGTGCGTTTGTGTACGTCTGCAGGTTTTAGGGAATTGACGGTGGTAAACTGGATGAGGCAGGTTTGAGAAGTACCAATTTAGCTAAATCAAAATTAATTTTGGTGGTGAGTGACCAGTTTGCGACTTCCAAGAGTCAGACAAAAGCTATACTCCCAGATCCTGTCGTTGAAATAGATAATAAAAATGAAGGTTTGTTTCTTCACGCAGTGCAATTGTCAAAAAAAAAAGTTGACTAGTGTATTGAACAATCTAATTGATGAGCAGGTTCTACTTTCTAATATTATATTGAACTAATATTTTCTACTAATTTTTATTTGTGTTTCCATGTCTTAAATATTTCCTTCTCTTTTATCTTAGTCATTTCTGTTTCTATAAAAGTTCTTTTCCCAGCTTTTCCTGACAAAATTTAAGACAATGTAATCATAAATTACTCCAAATTTATATTTAATAGTTATGATATTTTATATGCGATATTTCATGAAAAATAACTTTTTTGAAAAAGGGTACTTTGGGGTAGGCGGGAAGAGGTATTAAAATGCATTTTGGACAATAAACGGTAGTTTCCCACCATTCCAAGTATATTCTCTTCAAATCAATCCCTTACTATGATCAGAAGCCGAACACGCTTTCCCAATTACTCTATAGTCTCTGTAGAAATTGGGATTCTTTCTGTAAATGAGGCTGACTAATTAACAAATTATTTTTGAAAACAAAAAAATTACCCTTCAGCACATAATTGCGCGGTCACAAAAAATATGCTTCTCCATCTCATACAATCGTTTTTAATTGAAAAAAAAAAAGATGATAACGTCTGCAAATTTTGTCCCCCAATTCTCCCGCTATTTAATTATAAAAGTAGAATCTAATATGTATCTTGCTGCGAGTGAAGTACTGAAATATATTTTAAAAGTTTTAGCAATCGACCTTCATAATTGATCTCTCGAATTATCTTGAGTTAATAAAATATTTTTGACCAAATTATAGCTTTAATGCATAAAAAAATGCAAAACGTATTCAACAAGACAGGACACTGAGTTATTTTCTGCATTCCCAAGTCCACTCTAAAATTTTAGACAGGGGAATCAGATGATGGAAAAATGAAGTGTTTTCGTTTGATGAGAAAGCATGATATAAAGTGTTGGCTTTTTGATTTATTCATAAGACTTCTTCCAAGACTAAACAAACATTTATTAGAACACTAAAACACAATTATTACACTTCGTATCTGCGTACAATGTAACTTCGTTCAGCCGTACTCGTACTCGTCTCATTTTAAATCAAATTCAAAGTAAGTCAACATCTGACTGCTGCCACTCATCTGATATCATACACTGCTTTAACAATAAATAATTTGAAGTCATGCTTTTGTCAGACATAAATATTAAATATGTTTACAAAAGCAAGGCAGGGCGTTGTGAGGTACCATGAACAAAAATAAGTTAGCTAATTTCTATCTAATGATAACCCTTGGACAGTGACAAGCATGATTCTCACACTCTAATGATACTTCTTGGGAAGTGCATGGTAAGATATTTGATTGAAAAGCAAATTATTTTTGTATAGTAAATTAAATTAATTTCTTTTCTTTAATGCCAATCGTTATTTCAGAAGTCTATTAACCTTTCTATTGCAGTGACAAAATCTCAAACTGTCCCCTTAAAACTAGAATTCTGGTGACGAAATCGAAAAGTGCAATCTTTTCCCACCCTTTTCAAGTTATTGGAAGATAAGATTAACAGATAAGGAAAAAAGAGGCTTTTCAATGGGTTAAATAAATATTGTTTTGTAGTATTAAAATTTTTGTTATTTCAAATGAAAGAATTATGTCAATAGCTTTGATAGTCAATAATGATGTAATTTTGTTTTTCCCGTTTACCTCAATATTTCCTTGCTATAGGAAACACTTTAATAGAAATAATTTCTGTTTTTAAACAGGTAATACAACAGAGACAGCTAGATTTGTCAACTGATAGCTTGAAATGAAATTTTATCACTAATCTATCATTTCTGAGAGCGGAAAATATGATCTTCGTAGACAGAGCTTGACACACTAAGCTTTTGTACGGAAAAGATATAATCATCCGCTTCCCACAAGTGTTGACATAAAGCCTTCAATTTAGACGGTCCAATGAGCACGAAAGGCGATTGCGGGTCATTCATCAATCAGTAACCTCATGCATCTGACAAGTGCATCACTGAAATGTTGGGATGAACTGAATTGTCAAGCTCGGGAATCCAAAGACTTAATTCCGCTTTTCAATGGAAACAATAATCTTTATAGACTAAAAGGAAAAATTTTTGCGCTTGGATAATTCCTACGACGAAATTCAGAGGACACTGAGATTATTTCTAGAAGAAAATAAGTCTTTTAGCACATGATATTATTATAGGTGAATCAAATATATAAAAATGTCACGATAAAGGGACGACAATTAATTCTAATATCCTGATGAAGCATTTAAAATTCCAGGAATGATTACAAAGAAAAATTAAATAAATAATATAAAATATCTATTTTTTTTCTGACCAACCTTATTGGGAAAGTAGAAACAAAGTTTCATTGATACGTCTAAGTCATTTTATACGGTGAAGTACCTTCTTAAAAAAGAAAATCTACGTCAACAAAAAATATTCCAATAGCGAATCAGACGGGAATTTGGAATGAAAAATAGCAATTCTCTTTGTCAAACATTGAATAAAGTTGGTATCTTGACTAGAGAAAAAGATATCATTTCAAGATACTCACTTAATAAGTTTATTTAAGCTATTACTTTTAACTTACTTAATACTTTTCGAGTCTATACTTTAATACTTTTCGAGTCTATGCTTTAATACTTTTCGAGTCTATACTTGACGCGTAAGCTCAAATGAGTTCTTCTAGTTCACTGGATGGTAGAACACCGGAGGTTACTATGTCTGAGGTTTTAAAACAGTCGCCAAAAGTTGTCTGCCCGGTAGCTGGGCGTTTCTCCAATAGGCCCAACTGCTATTTTAATTCCATGAATGTAGGGAAAAGTTACAGAATTTGATCTACACCTAGATTGGACCGGTATCACAACTTAAATTCCATAAAATATTTTGGCCATAAAATAGGCAAATTACGTTGTAACGATATAAATGTGGTGACTGAAATCCTTTTAAGAGAAAGAATTATGTGATTGTAGTTAGATAACAAGTATTTACATTTAGATATAACCAATTAAATATTTTAACAAAAGACTACTTGCCCTTTCTAAATTTTAAAATAAGTAGTCAATTGTTTTATTATATCCTCAGACAAGAAACTTGTTTGGCTATAAATGACTATAATGATTTTTTAAAAAAATAGTGCAAAGATAATGCTGGATGAATTTATTTTTGTTTTTGTCTAACAGTTACTTCAAACAGTCGCCTAAATTAAACTATTTAAATTAATGGGATTATTATCGTGAACTAAAGGAATAGCCCAAAAAGTATCATATTTGAGGACACAAAGGAAGTAAAAGAGTTGATACAGTGCATAAAACGCCATATATTATGTTGATATCTGAATATGAGCATAATTTGAGTGTGAATTTGTGAATTAAAAACTAATTTTGCTTTAATTGTCCTCAAAAAGATTGGTTGTCCGATTTGGGAAACCAATGGTCCAATCTGGTCAAAAAGTTTCCTTAATTATACCGATAATACAATTTTTTAAGTTATTTTTTCCTATTTCGAAGTGTATTTCATAAAAAGTTAATTACGTTGTTTTGAAGATAAATAAAAAAAAATACAGAAAACCTTTACTACTTAATTTTTATTAAAATTATTTCTATATCATTCTGCACTAAAAAATGTCCAGGTAACCTAAATTCGTCACACAATTCACTGCCCCTTTAATCAACGAATGATTTTTCACTTCTCTTAAAATGATTTTACTGAAATATTTTCCGACCTTTCTTTTTGTGCTTTAACTTCAAAATGTTAATTAATTTCATTTGTTTTGCAATTTTTCATTCGAATTCTGCCATTTTTGATTTGCTTTTCACAATCTTACAATCATTTCACTTGCTGTTTGTTTACTTTCAACTCTTTCAATCCATGATTTTATCACCTTGAAACACTGACAGGCTACTGAAGGATTTCTTTAATTACAGTTCCATATGCTATCTTTTGTCTATTTAGCCGCTGAATACCGAGAAAAATAACTAAAGTATACTACTGTAAAACGGTGTAATCAAGTTTTTAGAACAATTTAACTACTGAAAAATTAAAAGACACGAATCAATTTAAAGATAATTAATTATAATTAAAATATAATTTCTTTAACTTAATACACTAGTTAAAATCATGACTCTTGTTGTGGCAAACGAGTTCCAATACAAACACTTAGTAAAGACTTCTTAAAACCCTTAATAAACAGTGTGTTTTGCCAAAAATATGTCAGAAAATAAATTATTCAAAATGCCGTTCGATACAGATATTCAACTAAGTATTTAAGTCGAAATTGAGAGCAACTGATAATGGCTTCGTTAATAAGTATCCAAATGTCATAAGAGAAAAATTGACGGCAATAATAGCACAAGAAGTTTATCAACAATATTTACACAGTAATAAAATGTGTATGTTTACATACGGATATGATATTCTGATTTGAGACACGAAGTAAACGGCCTTTAAAATAAATCTATATATATAATTCTCTTACGTGGCGACAAAAAAGGGTCGAATTTCTTAATCGCCGTTTGGCAACAGCTCGCAAGTTTGATTTGTTTACATCAGCGGAAAGTCCGAAGTCACTTCGTGTGATCACGTTTATCTCTATATATAATTCTCTTACGTAGCGACAAAAAAGGGTCGAATTTCTTAATCGCTGTTTGGCAACAGCTAGCGAGTTTAGATTGTTTACATTCGAATCCGCGATTGATTTCATCTCGGACAGCAAAATTTTTCAAAATGAGTTTAACTTGGGCAGTTTCAATTATAAATTTAAATCGTCAAGATAAGTCTAATGAAACTATTGCGGAATTTTTCATAATACGATCCTATCGGAATGAACAAAATAGAATCAAGCACTTTTGTGTTCGGAGCGAAGTTGCCGATCTACAGGAACATAGTTGTGGGACTTTAGCAAGAGTCTGTTCTTTTATACATGTGGCGAAGCTTATCTGATCAACATTCCAGTGAAAAAAGAGCATGTTTAAAATTTGGGTGTAAAAAGCAAGAATTTTAGAAATTTTTAAAAATTTCGAAAAAAAGGTTTTTTGTAATTTTAAAAAGGTAAAAGTAAATATTTATTATGGTTTTTAATTTTGAATAGTGAATCTGAACATGTTTAAAGCCATTTGTCACGTTAAACTGTGGTTTTTAAGCTAAAAGTTTGTGAAATGGGTTAAATAATCTTTCGTAACTGAAACTTTCTGAGGTTTTAACGTATAAATAACTACTCAGAGATAAAAGTTATAACTTTCTTGGCTAAATAATTATTACAGTGAGTAATTATTACAGTGTATACAAGTGGCGAAGCTCTTTTCAGCAACAATTCATTGAGAAGAGTAGAAATTTAGAATTTCGTTGGAATAAAGTTAGGGCTAATGAAACTTGAAGAAATATTGAATTTTGTGTACCAAGAAGTTTTAAATGGCTGATTTCTGATGGATGTAAATAATTTATATTTGTAAACATTTAATAATTATACATTTTAGCATTCAAATTTCTTTCAAACATTTATATATATATATATATATATATATATATATATTTATGTATATGCTAGCAGGAAATTTTAATTTTAGAAATTTTATGATTTAGTTTATTAGTAATTTCTGAAAAAATTTTAGAAATTTATACTATTTCAAATAATTTAAATTTATTTTAGTAATTAATGTAATTATAATTTCCTATTACTAGCAGAAGTCCTAAATATACGGAGAGCGAGCGAAGCGAGCTGGGATCACGTAGTGATCTCAGAAGAATCACAACGTGATTCTTGGGGGTTGACAAGCTGAGCGAGTAGGGGGTGTAACCCCCTAGTATAAAAAATTAACTGTTGTTTTCGGCAATGATAAAGGACTATTATAAACAGAACGCATGTAAATAACTAAACAAAATATCGTTTTCGTAATAGTTAACTACAGAATTTCAAGCAATTATATGCAGTTGATGCTCTTAACTGTTTTTAATTTGAGAATAAACAGTTGTAAATTAAGTTCACAATGGCAATGCAACAAATGTAGCGCGCAAAAAAGATGAAGGAAAGAGTATTATGCTTTGCATCAAATTTCTCACGACGTAAATTTCAAATGGATACCGTTTCTCAGGGAAACATTTGTCGAAGAAATCATTTTTGTATTTCCTGTAGAGGAAAGGAGAATTTTCTGTTGTAATTGTAAAGTGAAAAATGTAAATACATTTCAGAACTTCAGTTTTATATCAAAACAACCAAAAATATCAAAAGATATTTATCATTTTTTTTTCTTTTTATAGAACAGAGAGTTGTTAACATTAAATGAATCAAATATTACTATTTTCTGCAGAATATATAATGTCATCAAAAACTTTAGTTGGACTTTAGAAACTGTGCAGAATTGAAATCCACTGTTAACAACCTAGGGATTAAAATCTAAGTGATCTTTAATATTCCTTAGAACTGAACTATTTTATTTCTATTAGAAATAAAATTATTCAGATGATTAAATACGACGCTTTATACAGACATTTTTATAAATTATGGATTTACAACTGTCATTCAAATATTTTAAAATTTATAAAGTTTCTTTCACATAATTCATATAGTCACAAACTCGTAAATTTTGAATATTTCGATCTATATATTAACAAAATTATGTTTGTATTTGTTGTTGAGATGTAAATGTAAGAACTCACATTGGGTAACGCAGTTTTACCTTGATCACTACAATCATGACAAGAAAATAGAACATTATAAAGTTCAAAAAAAGTTCCCTTGATTATTTTTTGAAATGAAATATCGAACAATCATATATTTTACAGTTCTTCAGAGCTACAGTCCCTATGACGTTATTTTTATAGCTTGTATTTTCCTTTTTATTCTAATTGGCTTACTTTTTAACTTCAAAGATCAACGAAAATGACAAAAAAGTAATAAAATCGTGAAAAGGAGGACGGAAAATCGATCAAGAATTAAGAGAGAGACAGACCAGAGCTGCCTAGAGTTTTTCCCTCCTAGAGTTCAAAATTCACGCACTGAGCAACGCGGAGCGCTCAGTCGCAAGAAAAGAGCAACCCTTACTCCGTTTGAAATAAGATGCCCTTGAGCTGCGTTTTCCTCACCTATCGTGTGGCGCCACTTCCGCCCTTGCTTTCCTAAATTTTTTTCGCCTTCTCTCAGTAGTTCAGTCATTAGATAGTTTTTAAAATCAAATCCTGGAGGAGTTGTAATTTTTTGCTCCTTTATGTATTTTGGGGTGCTGATTACGATCTGAGGTCTGCCATAAAAACTTTTAGTTGGAATTTTAGTTATGGCCAAAAAGCACGAAAACTGTTCTCCAGATTTTGCGTATAGCTCAACAACTATCAATTTCTATTATATCATCATTATATACCTAAATACTCAGCACAAAATTTACTACAACTAAGGTCTATAAACTTTTGGCAGCACGAAAACACAAGCTTTTGAAATAATTTCAGGGGGGACTGCAGCTCTGCAGCCCGAATGGACGACCGCCACTGCCCTGAATATGCATAAAATAGGATAGCTATATTTTATTGAAATTCTATCAGTCCAATTTCCCATATTTCTATGAAAACCCCATTGACATAGATGTATTCAAATTCGATTCTCAAGATCGGAATATTTTTATTTGAAAATTTCGAATTATAAGTTTATTCTAACAAGAATTGATTAAATGAAATCTTCTATTTGGAGAATAATTTCATGGCATTATCAGAGAATTAAAATGTTTCTTAAAAGCAAATTATAAAACTCCTAACAGACGGAATGAGATTCGAAAATATTAGTGCAATATTTCAGATAAAATTTCTATGAGTTTTACATTTCGAAATTTGTCATGCAATAGAGAGATTTGAATTTCATGTATGGAGATTTTAGTTTAAATTTAGACTTATGTCGTCTCTCTAACACTTAAGGCCGAATGTGACAAGAAAGAGTATCCTTTAAAGTCAGAAAAGTTGTGAAACTTAGGCCTGATGAAAATTTATGAATGCATGTCTAAAAATTCGCATTATAATATTCCAATATTTGGATATTTCTGAAAAATATCATGGAATTTCTGATCCAGTACTAGCAATTTAAATTTTTAGATCCATTAGTTTTTCTCCCTAGAAGCGAAATTTGAAAATTTGTGTGTGAAGACTCAGCTCAAATTTTCTTCAGTATTTTCTTATACCTCAGGCCTGATAGTATTGCACAATAACTTGATATCAATGCCATAAACAGTAATAGACTACGTTTTAATATTCACTACAAAATTATGCATTTATTCTTTTTCAGCAATCAGTTACTTATAGTGATATCACGTACTAATATTTTGTGAAATAATCCGAATCAATTCTTTTGCAACGCTCAGATATTCACACTCATCATCACGTTTTAGTATTTGCTGCAATAGTCTGCATTAATTTTTGAATCAATCAGTTACTTACAATCATAATTCAGCAATCTGTATTGATTCATTTATAAAAAACTAATAATTTTAGATACAAAATTCTTCATATATTCAGATACAGTTCTATTCTTTTCTTCTTTATATATTTCCACAACACTAGATGCTGTGGACCATGTATATAAATATTTAGATCAAAATTAAAAGTTTATTTATATTCATTTATATTATAAAATTATGATTATATGATTCATTTCGTTCGCGGTGGGTAAGAAACGAAAGTAGTAAATGTGAACGTTGTCTCATCTTGTCTTTGTCTAGCCTTGTATCGAAAATTATATTGCTAATATCTTAAAACACCGTAGCACAATTCGTTAGAATTTATTTTAGGCAAAATTCAGTTCTATTATATTGCTTCAAAATATCTTTCTCTTTAAATTATATCAATTTCCCTAAAAATTCAATTAGTGATTCCTTGAAAAATATGTGTACTTGGCGAAGAATGGCTCTGCATCTTTATCTTCTCTTAGACAACATAGGTATGCTGCTAATAAAACTACGTGCGCACTCAAAATATCTGTATTCTGCTCATATTTATACAGACTAATTATTTAAAATTAAAAGCCATTAATTTAAATAATTAATTAAACAGTTAAAGGTGGAAGATTTACCCTGGAATCCGATGCTATAGAGAGTATTATAAAATAATTTTATAATATTAAGTCTTTGAGCTATTCAATTAACCCTTTAACATCGATCGAGACGGTCTAGGGGTTTCGCCTTAACAACGGGCGGTCAGAGGCGCTTGCATTCTTTTGAGGGGTGGTCGGGTAGAGAGATGGCTTCTGTGACAAGCGCGGTAGGGGGTTCAGTTATCCTTGTTTGAGTCTTTTACACCGCAGTTCGTCTTAATCGGAAGGAGATGGATTTAATGAAAAAGTATGAAGCGTATTTTCAATGTTTACATGGGCTTAACCCTTTACTATCCTTCTAAGCGAATAATAGGAAAGATTTTATAGCGAAATTCTAGAAGAAATCTTTCCTATTGTACTATTATTTTAACCCTCCGTTAGGCGCGTTGCGTTGGTTAGATATTATGCCCCCGATTTTCGCTTCGTTTTTTTCTACCAATATTTTTTTTCTGAGAAAAATACATCAGTTGAATAAAAATCAGAATAAACATCTAAGCAATGCAAAAAATAATTATAGGTGACTGTTTTAAATATTTTTATAGAGATTACAAAAATTCCATGAAAAATCACAACATTTCACATATACTTCATTTTAATGCTCACCTGATGCCCAATTATAGCATTCTTGATAATATTTTTGGGTAGTTTCGTGACTATTTCTTCCTTCGGTTCGAGCGATCTTACGCATTATTTAAATATACTTTCCGTGCCTCCTTGAAATTAGTCGGGAATGGTTTCGGGCCCTTAAATCTATATTTGTAGACCTTCGAGGATTGGGGATTAACGAAGTTTTGGCTCCTATTCTACATCGCCAAAGGTCGAAACCATAATTCTGCCTCATAACCATACCTCCAGCAGCGCGATGCACGAAGTCTTAATTTTTTCTTTTTTTGTATTTTATTTATATATTTTAAGTTAATACTATTGTAATAGCTTAATGCAAAAAGGATTTGAGGTGGTGAGTGAATTTCCTTTAGAAATTATGAGTGATCGTCTAAAATCAGGGCAATTATTGCTATTTTCTTGTTTCACAATGACCTCTAAAAAGTACAATACAATGAGAAATACTTGCAAGAAATCCAGAGAATACTTTTGCAATTGGAAATAAAATTATAAGTTAAGAAATGTATTGTAAATAATAAAGGTTGAGACTTTGTAAGCTAAAAATAATGCAAATAACCTGAGAGATAGCTGTGACTAAAGGAGTGTTCAAGTTGATAATATTCTTAAAAAATGCTAACATATAAAAATTTTCCCTTTAGTTTTGAGAAAATGTTTGAGGGTTGCAATATAACAGAGCTTTCAAATTTTGTCTGCTCTTGACACACGAAAAGCATTAACATGTATTACTAGAAGTATAACAGCATGTATTTCCAGTATAAGCGCAATCTACTTTTATAGACTATTTATTTTTAACCGACCTTTCGTGACTAACGATTTAATAAATCATTGATAGGCGAGGGATTACCACTTAGGTCCTCTTCATTCAATATATCGGCAGTTTTATAATTGCATAGCTTCAGAGTATCCATTTCATTAAAATATGATCATTTACTCAAGAGATGCTTCAAAATATAGCCATCCCACAAATTTTAAGAAAATCTACCTGCCGGTAGAGGTTTCAAAACTTGGTCTGTTCTTGGTAAACTTGACATGTTTGATGAATGGGGGAATTTCATCCCCGGTTTGGATATTGCACAGTAAACAGTGCTCTCCGCTGCTTCATTAACTTCCTATTTGATGGATTTTTCTTCTTCGTTAGGGTTGCTTGTATCGCCTCAAAACTTCGGGCTTCCTTTGCCTTTGTACCGCCGAGTAAAAGCTCTTTAAAAGAGATTTAATCCTAAGAGTTTTAAAACTTCTTTTAAAATGTAGTTTTTCTTAAGTTAAACAGATGAGGGTAAGTAAACTGCGAGATTGATTTTCTTCGATAGTTTTTATTTTTGGGAACTAGCCATCATCTTAAGATAAACTACCGGATTTAATAAGCTATATAACATATGCATTTTATTCTTATCTTGTTTTTGAGATTTAAATAGTATATAACCTGACAGCTTATTTATAGAAAAGATTCCATTTTTTGAACAAGAGGCCAATGATTTATTAATAACATCTCTTGAAATTAAAATGTTTATATCCACTTCCAGCCAAATTTATTATATTTTCAACAGTTAGCGCTCTGATTAGTGCTATAAAAGAAGAAATGAAAATGTCTGCACAATTCAAATTTCCTTGCTGAACCTCACATAATAGTCTTTCGCAAAAAGATAGTAATAAATAAAAAGGTATAAATATAATTTTATGATAGCATTATCTTTCTAAATCGTTTTGCATTAAATCATTTTACATTTGTCCATTAAATTATTTTGCAGCTTTTATGTTAGATTAAAAGTTAGCTAAAACATTATCTTTTAAATTAAAAGTAATTTTATATTGAATTCGCACAATTTGTTCATTGTATTTTCAAAATTTTAGGATAAGCTTTTGACTTCATTCAATCTGTTGAACATCATGTCTTGAAGCTCTTTAAAAGCTATAGACAGATCTTATAATTATTATATTCTAGTAAGATGAAGAGAATGACACTTCATCCATAAACCTTTTTTAAACTTTACTCTATTTTAATATAAAAAACTATTGAGCCAACAATTTTATTTTTCATACAAATAAGACTCGAACTGGCAATAATCAGAGCCTTACATCAATGGTTGGGAAACTGTGACTAGCGAGCCCATACTGAGTTTCGGGTACGTAGGAGAGACCAGGGCAAGATGGAGATGTTAACATTTATCCATTTTTAATAAATTCAATTTTTAAAGTAAATTTTTTTTCTTCGTATGCATTATTAGACTGACCTTTTGAGGTGATGAACTCAAACTGAGAAATATTTATTGTAATATAATCAAAGTCATTTTGCCATTTAAGAAAACAAAGCAGAAGTGACAACTTGACCCGGTACCGGGGCAAGATGAAAATTATGATAAAAGTTCATTGCTATTTTATTTGTAGAAAATATAAGACAGAAAACTAATTAATTAAACATTGTTAAATACATTTTCCTTGATTAGTATGTAATGAAAGGATTTTCTTAGTTAAAATTTTAGCTCATAGTAAATTAATACAACTAAAAACCAGTGTTTTTCATGTGCAAGAACTAGACTCAAGTTTTCCTCTGATTAACTTCGGGCCACCAAGTGTGGAGTTTGCAACACTCTATTCAATCTTCTGACGGAAGGTCAGCATGGATCTCATCACACGTAGGGCACTGTATTATATTTTCTTTGGAATTTTGAACTGACATCATGAGTATCAGAAGTTCATTTAAAGAAATTAAACTTCATTTTTTGTAATAACTCTTTATGCACCTCAAGCCTCCAGTCTTTGCTTTTTTTGATCGTTCTTCTTCCACTTTCTGTGTCTTTCTGAACCGAAAACTCTTTCATAGCTTATTAAAAAAAAAGATGATAATGTTATAACTTATTAAAATATTTTCTGTACGTCTCAGGCTTGAAATATAATGTAGGAACAGATGGTTGATCATACACAAGAAAATTATACAAAATAAATAAAAAATTCATATATTCCTCAAAAGAAAAGAGTAAAATCACTAGTGGCAAGGTGACGAGATGGTCAATTTTCCCGTCTTGCCCTGACCGAAATATTAAAGTTCTTTTCTTTTTGGTGGAATTAACAAGAATTAGATAATAATAATAGTGATTGTGAAAAGCGTATTCTAAGGCAGTCAAGTATAGAAAGAATAACTAAATATCTTATGTATTATTCCACGAGATTTTACGTTGAAGGTCTTGAAAATTGCAACACTTAGGTAAAAAACACGACATATAACAAAAAACGAAATTGAGTTGGTAAGTCTAATGCGATTTTTTTAGTGTTCAGCAGTGTTGAGGGTTAGTAGTATCCATAAGTAGCACATTAAAATTCTCAAATTTACGAAAATAGATTAAGATTTTGTTTTCCCATTAATCTATTTGCAAGTCTGCCAAAGTAATTCAGTTTCATCATTAAAGAAAATGTTTTATGTATAAAACTGAATAGCTCTAGATAAAACTTCTTTTTTTTATCTTTGCGCTGAGTGTTATCAGCAAACAGAATCAAAGTGAGCGCCGAATCATCATTATTTACTTCTTTAGTTGAAAATGAATTATCAGACTGAAGTAGTCTTCTGATTTAAATGTTAGCATTTCTCGTTAGTATCACAATTAAATAGATTGATCAATTTAATAAAGGCTTTCAAACAAATTAACTAGCAGACTCTATCTAATTAATCAAATATATTCCCAGGCTGCTCACAACTAGCAAATTTTTTAAATTTGTTCTTTTTTAATTGCATGTCTTTTTCCTTTAATGTACTAATTAAAAACTTTAAAGGTTCACTCACTTTTTTGACGTTTAAATAAAAAACCTTTCATAATTTACAGAGTTTTGAAGAATAACGTCAGACCCAACATTACTTGATTATTTTTCTCTTTTGCATTTTGAAAGTATTTCGGAATTCCATTCGAACTGTGAATTTAACTTTAATTAAGTTCCATCTACTGAAAAAAATGATTTAAATAAAAATGAAAATAAATATAAATTATATGTCTTATCAAGTTTGATGTAGTGTTGATTTTACGATTAATACTGATATGAAACTAATATTCTGATGGACATTCTATCTAAATTGATGGAAAAGTTAAATTAATTGTATCTAATTAGCGTTGCTTGCATTGTATTGAGAGTAACAGCTTTTAATTCTTATTCACTAACTACTAATGCTTAAACTAACAAAATGACTTAATTTAAATGTTTTATTAAAAAAATGTCATTTCTTTTCAATATTAAGAGCATAGTTTTAAAACAATGAGTTCCAATAGATCTTGAATAAGTTGAATTTGGAAATAAAGCACACATAAATCATATTACAAATTTATTAATTTATTTATTACATAAATAAAATAATTATTTATGAGAAACGACATATTACTTGTGAACAGAAAATTTCAAAGTATGGGTATGTTATTCAGTGAGAGTTTATCAGAATGATTCGGTGAATGGTGTTAAAATTATATTATTAATTCAGTTACGAAAATTTAAGAATTTTCTTCTTATATAACATATTAATTTTTAGCAAGAAAGAATACTAACTAAGAAGACTAACGATTATTGAATAAAGGTTTTAGGTTGGTTAAAAGTTATTGAAATATATGAAAAAACAACAATGTGGATTTAAAAGATTTCTATGCTTCAATAAAACTCTCAGTTTCATGTAGTTATTCTAATTACAGAAAGATGAGGTGTTTCTAGATATGGTTCTTCAATTTCTGATGACTGGAGATTTGAATACTCATCAGATATAGTAAATTCTTATTTGACAAGAATTTAAATCTCTCATATTATTAGAACTTAGACATCAAAGATTTAATAAATTTAAGCGTATTCGTAATGGTAAAACTGCAGGGTGCATATAGCACTAAGTGTTTTAAATGAGCATTTTGAAAAAAGAATTTGAAAAACGTTTTTCTAAAAACAGGGAAAACTTATTCAACCATTCTGAAAAAGATTTACTAAAATTAACTAAACTAAAAGGTTAAATACAGATTTCAATTCAATCAAACCGGATTTGGGTTAATTTGCAATTAGTTAAGGAAATATAAGTTTCAAGGTAATCCGATGAGCCTAACTGACCGAAAGTTTTTTGAAATTAAAGTTTGAACATCAGTCTGTCTTTCAAAGCCAAAATCAATTAAAGGAGGTTTCCAAATGAAGCGAAAGAAGAGTTTTAAATTACAGGCACACATTTGTGTATGTTACGGTTAATGCGATTAATCGGTTATCATTAATAATAACTGGTGAATAGTAAATGGATTCATCATTTAACGGTTATTATTCATAATAACTGATTAATCACGTAACTATAACTACTTACTATTACGTGCGATTCCATATAATCTGAGCTGTTGTACCGCCGCGTTCAGTTTCATACAGTCTCTTAAGCTTTCCTCCTGATACACTTAAACTGCTTTTTCTTTGTCTGCTTTATATTGCAGCCTGCCTTCGGCGACCTACTTCTTCTCTGGGAATATAATTTCAACTACTCTCTATGCATGTGATATTCATGGGTTCCGTACCAAAGATTTTAGACTTCATATTGCGTTTGACATTTTCGTTCTTTCGTTGTTCTGTTCCTTGTCTTACGAACGTCCCTAATGAGTCAAGTAACTGCCCGTGTCAAATAAAGTGAACTTTAATTTCACAAAGTTGATTTCAAAATCAAAATAGGCCACGTTTTACGTCCAGCAACAGTTGATTGCTTAAACATGCTGATAAAATGAATTAAAACATAGCAACCATAGTCGTTTAGTTTACTAGATTATCTCCTTATATACTTATTATGCTTGCCAACAGACGCTCTTCGTCCAGTTCCTTAAAACAAATCTGCCAAACCACTACTCCTACTAGACTCTATCTTCAGTACGAAGTTCAGTATCAACATAAGAGACAAGATCAAGGTATTAAAACATCAAGAAAGTCTTTCTGTGATACCACGACTTTCTATCTGATAGGACTTTTCTAGTGATACTATGGATACTTCTGTTATTATTTCCCGAATAGTACGAAAGTTTGCAAGTTTGATTTACGTGATATTGCCTTTCATAGCAAATTTGACGTCAAACTTGAAGCGAACTTGTGGCAAGTTCACCGTGACATAGCGCCACCCTCTCTTGCATTGCAAGCTTGCGACAAATTTCAAAACAAGGTGATGCAAGTGTCATGTTGAAATAACAATGTTTTTTTTCTATATATATTATATATTTCTATGAAATGTACTAAATTCTGCGTACAGATTCAAATTCTGTTATTTCATGTTTATTTGTTCTATAAATTTTCTTCTATTGAATTCAATATATTTATTTCATGTTGTCTCATTTTAAGGTATTAATTAACTCTGTTTTGATTTAAAATGCTTAATGCACATTTTTATTGAATTCTAAAGTACATACAATTGTTTGTAATTTCTCAGTTAAATTTAAAGAAACCTCCTTTCCTTAGTTTCTTGTTGTGACAAAAACCGCACCGTATGCAACTGCAAAACAGAACAGCTGCATCCTTTCTTCCCCGTCAATGCAAGTAACGGGTAAACGATCCACAGTTTCCTTTGCCATTTCGAACCAACAGTATTGCTCTTTATTATGCGACGAGTGTCAGCAAATCCCTCTCAGATATAAATCGCCCTCTTCCTGTCCTTTGTGACAGGTTACGCAACACTAAATTTTCTAAAAAATCCCA
>BGPR01000245.1:192213-288387 GCA_013235015.1 Araneus ventricosus
TTGCATGTAACTGCAAAACAGAACAGCTGCATCCTTTCTTCCCCGTCAATGCACAGTAAGCCGGGTAAACGATCCACTTTGCCATTTCGAACCAACAAGTCGGTCTTCTTTATTATGGACGCAGTGTCAGCGAAATCCTCTCCAGATGACCAAAATACGCCCTCTTCCTGTCCTTTGTGACAGGTTGCAAACACTAAATTTTCTAAAAAACTCCCAATTAAAGATGAACGCGTTCTGTGGTCGGATAGTAAGGCAGCCTGTTCTGATTGGGTGGAATGTGGGTGGCCTTTTGCTGCTACCCGATTCGATTCATATGAGGGTTAGGCTTTCCTTGGCTCGAAAATTAAATTCTAACTGTAGCCTCTTCCGTTTTCAAAATTTGGTCGGTTTGCTGCTTGGCGATCCTCCCCGCGTGATTCAAAAAGTTGGTGCTGTGTGGAGAGGGACTTTTAGAGGAGATTTGCCCTGGAAGGAAGAAAGAAGAAATGAAATTTTGGTGGTAAGAGGCAAATGAAGTTCACCTACAAATTAGTGAGATGGCTGCCAAAGAACTTTGCTAAAGCAGGCGGGTGACTGAGCCGTTGCGTCATTTTCATGACAAGCAGACGTGTTAGCATTTCTAATTCAGGATGCAGTGCCTTGCAATACATCAGTCGTTTTTTTATCCCTATGTCACCCTGAGCACGAGTCATGCTTGACGCCTCCCTGACTATCTTTCCGGACACTCATCATAGCCGTGCAACATGAAACTCACATTAACCTCACCTAGAATACCTGTGGATGGTCTTGCTGCTGACGCCTGTTTCGGGCGAAAGTCACCCCATCCCCTGGTTTGACTGTCCGCCACCAAGAAAATACGCAGTACCAGTGAGAAACCCCAATTGATGACCATCTAAAGCGCCAGTTTAAGACCCCGGAGAGTGTCGCTACATGCAGCAACACCAGCCCTACCATTGCACAGTTTTTTTTTTTTTTTTTTGAGATTTTTTTTTTATTTAATTTAAAAGTAAACCGAAAATTGGGAGTTCCCCATAAATGATATGTTGATTTAATGTAGTCAGTTTTTTTTTGAAAACTAATTAATCTTCACCTGTGTAATTTCATGTGTAAAAGATGAGTTAGTAAAATCTAAAAGATATTTAAGCTGTGTGTAATGATACATGATATAAAAATTTTCAAAAATGTAAAATACTATCAAATAAATAGAAAATTTAAAAAGGAATAATCCAAAGGAAAGTGTAACATAGTGAATCACAACACATGTTCTGTTATTGAAGTGTTATGTTTTCTTTCTATATATAATAAAATTGCTTACAATGGGAAGGGGCCTCTCCATATAAAGAAATGTTGTCTATGATTTTCATTTAGTAGTGTTAATATATTTAGCCAAGATATGCATTTTTTAATACTACTTTGATTTTTAAATAAATTTGTTATTTTATTTCTCGTTGTGTCTGCATTTATTTTATCTCAAGGCACACTGACTTCAAGGAAATTTTGCTAGGTCTGAATTTATTGATTGATAATGTGAACCTGGAAGTTTTGCGATATTTCTAAACCACAACGCTTTATAGTTCTATTTTTTTTGGCCATGAACTTTAATATATTTGGTTATTGTGTGTTTGTTTTGTTAAATCTTTGGTTTAGATCAAAATCAGTTAAAACCAACCACAACACGACAAAAGATAGCACAAAGATAATTATCTTTTATCTCTGTTTTAAAAAAAACATCGATTTTAATAGCATCTCCTAGACCGTCCCTTCTTTTTTATTAATTCAATAAGTCAATGCAATGTTGTAAAAAAACTACTTTTTTTTACAAAAAAAAATTGAACATTTTCCATCTTTTTTTACTAACTAAAGAATTCGCACTTTAAAAGAAAACTATATCGCCTTTTCTGAATTTTGAAACTAAGCGTTTATAAACAAAATTAAACCGAAAAACAGTAAATGTTTGTTGAAAATAATAAATTATCTATTTTGTCCCATTTTAAAGTAATTACTTTTGAACTCTAATTTCATAATTTATTCTATAACAAAACGATGGTATATCAGCAGTAACGCTCTCTTTGATTTCAAATCATATTGAACTCAAAAAATTTTGCGAAATCAAGAAAATAGTTTAAAATAAACGTATACGAATCGAATGGAACGACGTATTAGCGAAATCTATTTCACTTTCAGAGTTTATCTGGTCGCAGTGGTTACCGCGTCAGCTTCCCGGAACCGGTAGGTCCGAGTTCTATCCTGGGTTGTGTTCGCACTTCTGTTTTCTATACTTGCAATGCAAAGCTTGTGCAGGATTCGTCCTATGTGACTCGAGGCTTGCGTTAACTTGCTGCAAGCTTGTTTCACACTCTACACTTATCGTGCAAATTGCAGAAAGCTCTGGGTTTGCACGTGACGATCTGCTGCAATTTCATGCAAACTAAAATTGTATCTAAGGTTTAAGTTTCCTTGTTTAGTTATTTAAATTTTTTCTTTTTTTCTTTAGTTGTTAAATATTTTTTTGAATTTTTTTTGATATACTCCACTTCATGTCCATCTAAACTGATTACAAAGAATCAAAATTCTAGATACGTGACATGAGTGTGTTATATATACTTTCATTTCTTGTGAACTTTCTTACGATTTCACAGAAAAATTGATCAAATAAAAGAAATTAAAATGCTAACAGGATATTATTTAGCTTTCAACATGGTAGAGAAACACGCAATTAGATATTTTTTTAAACAATGAAAACTGTTGAATTTCATTATAACAATGAAAAGTATTGCGTAGATTATGCCAAAAAATATTTTTAAAATTTATTGAAATTAGAGGAAACATCGTATGACATTTTAATTGATATCATTGAAAAGATAATTTTAATTCTTCAGATGGGTAAAAAAATCATTTTTGTGCGTAATATTTTCGAACTTATTAGAAAACCCAAAATTTAAATTAATTTTCATTATTAAAATTCTAATGAAAAAATTTTAAAACAGTTCAGTGCACATTCCCATCCTACAAAGTATGTTTGTGCTGCATTTCGTTGTCTCTAGATCTAGTGGTCTGTCCTGTAGAGCCTAATACACACATTATGCTTTATTATTAGTAGAGATAGCCGCTGATCCGTTTTGCCTAATGTTTCTCAAGCATGAGAATTATAGATTTTAAAACGTTTTAGTTAATGTGTATAGATTAAGTAAATTAGTAATGGTGTTGACAAACGTAATCGTGAAAATTTTAGAAAGAAATTCTCAGATATATGCAATTATTAGATTATCATTACGTAAAGAGATATGTATGTCCCAGAGTTGACCTTGATAGAGTCTTTATTACCCTCAAAACTTTTTATACATGCTTTAAATATTTTCGTAGAATACTTTGTAAAAGAGGATTATCGAGACGTAACTGTTCCCAACTCCCAAAGAATTCTTTAATTCAGCAATAAATGGAGAGAAACGTTTTATTTTATTAATAATCATGAGCAGGAGTTGAAATTCTTAATAACCATGAATAACAATTGATATCATAATTAACTTTCAATAATTGATATCATTCAGAATTATTCTTGATTTTCTAATATTTCTTAGCATTATTTCATTAATTTTTCATTTCTAAATATCATATTTTGATTTTATTGTTTCATCCTGAGCTATATATCATATTTGAATTAAATTTTCTATTTATGTGTTTCTTTTAATATAAAAAGTAGTGAAATGATAAATAAAGATTCAATAACAATCATACTTTTCTAATCTTATTTACTAAATAAAAAACATATCAGATTTTAGAATTATTTTTCTTTCTTCTATACAATTAACTATTCCAAGAAATACTTGAGTATTTTTTCCGGCAGTACATTATAATTTATTCTTATCAATGATTTAAGTTTTTGCAACTTATCTCAAATGAAATACATCATATAGGCTGAGAAATAAGTTTGGTATTTAAATAAACGTTATTAAGATAACAGAGTTTTATATGTAAGTCGAACGAATATAATAAACGCGTAAATTTCTCTAAACATTGTGCAGTAGATTGAGGAAAATTAGAAAGATGAAGAAGAAGAGTTTATAAATTTCCAAGTTCTTTATATCCCCCCCCATATAATCTCAAAGAGGAGGTCGAAAGCTTTCGCATAGCGCAATCATAATAACGTTGTTTAAAAGCTTCCCTCCTCATAAACACATTCTGAGTGTACCTGCTCTCTGCAAAGACCTTCCATCCATTCTGCCAAATTTCGCTAACATGTTAATGTAATATTGCTTAAATAATTGTTTAACTCCTTATAGTCATGTCTACGTATGTGATCGTGAATTATCGAGTAGTCTTATAAACTATAATCAATCATTAACTAGCTATATAATTTCACAAAAAACGTAAACATTCTCAAGTCCTATGCCTACTTAGATGAATGAAAGCGACAATCCCTTTCCAGAACAGAAGGTCTATTAAATAACAAAGAAAATGAAATGTTAAGGGTTTAATGTGTCTTTGATAAAAGAAATCGTGTTGGCATTGCTAAAATAGAGAACGATAAAGCTGTCGTAATTTTAAAATTTATATGCAATTACTAAACTAATATAACGACTGTCTATACTTAGGACTTAAAGATGGATATCCGCTTGTTTTATTAAATTCAACTTCTTTATAACGACTCTATAATTTTTAATGAGATGATGGATATATCACTTACATATGCACTGAATGAGATGTTTACCGAATATCAATTATTTATTTAATATGATTTTAATCAAATTAACAAATGTTTTTTCAGACAGAAGTGAGCTTTAAACTTTTTAACTCCTTTATTTAATTTGATTTGTTTCATGATTCTAAAGATGGAATTGGTAATAGATCTTTCATCGCTGATGTGCAGAAGTTTTAAATTTATTTTATACTTTGCATTACTCAGAGAAAATATATTATTAATATTTTTAGAAATCTGATTATCAGCAAATCGATTATACTTATTTAATTATGGAAAAATTATAGCTTTCGCTTGCTAATGATATTATTGGAAAATATGTTTGTACGCATGAATGAATGTGTACATAAATATTCTGAGAAAATTTGAAATTAATTCAGAATTTCAACGTACGGCAGTTTTTACGACTTTAAAAAGGTCCTAATTACAGCTGAAGAAATATACCTTCAGCTAAACCCAATAAGAGTACAAGAGACAGAGTAAAATGTATTTTAAGATCTTAAAATAAATTTAAATTACAGCGGATAGAACTTTTTTTCAAACAAATGATATTTAGAAAGCTCAATTAGTGCTAAAATTAAATTCTACATCCATAGCAAACAACGAATTCACATAAGTACTTCTTTCGCATTGAAAAATCTTTTATGAAATCATAGAAATTTAAAAATAATGCTTTAGTAAACAACGGGATAGTTTTTTTTAACAATTTCACAGCAAAATTTGCAAACACTTTTCAGGCATGAACAGCACATACATTAAAGTTTATACTTTCCAATGAAATAAAGATTCTTTCAACAAATTCAAGCGAAAGCAGCATGGACAAAAGAAAATAAATAAACCTAAGTAAAACGACAAACTTTTTATTTAATACTTAGGATACTGAAAAATTCTGCCTGCTTTTGAGGTGTTTTAAGGGAGGAACTGAAAAAAAAATCCATGTTGAATGAAGCGAAGCAAAAAGGGCTATAAAATGCTAGGTATAATTCTATCATTTAAGTTTCTACTATTACGTTTTCTGTATAATCTCCTAGAGGAATGTCAAATCTTCCGCTCTTTAGATCCGTTTAACATCACTGCTTTTAAGCGTTTCTCCTCGTGAACTGATACGGGAAAGGCCTGTTCTGTTGCAGATGGCCATAAATCCGTTTTGTGTAATCTTCCTTCAGCATGTAAATGTGATAGATGTTGCAATGATATTTAGCTAATGCGTCTCGCTTTATACAAGGCAGTAGAAAGGTTGACAGCGTGAAATACTGAATATTCTGATGTTTTTTAAATTCTCATATTTTTGTATAATTAATTTAATATTAATTCGGTGATGATAATAATTTGAATTTTAAGTTTATATTTTTCTAGTAGGACCATTGTAAAATACTAAAATAATATGCTACAATACATACAAATAACAAAATAAAAATTTAATTTTACTTCCTTTGATATAAGTCCAGATTCAATTAAATAGCACATTAGTTTCTTTTAATGATTGTTTTAAAAACGTTCATTTCCTTCACTGGATGGCAAAATAAATGTTATTCTTCTTGACATTTATAATTCTGAAAATATTCTCTTTTTTCAATGTTTATATTTTATTTCTTATTTACATGCATTTTTTATAATTTGAACTGTAATCGTTGCTTTTTTAACGTTAAATTTAAATATCATCTGCTTTAAATACAAACAATGAATGCTTAATATTCCGATTTGTTTTTAATTCCCAAATTGGCAACGTTCATTCAGATCTAGTTCAATCTTTTTAATGTTTATATTCTAACAATGTTTGTATTATAATGGCGCTGTATGATTGAATGTCTTCAGCAATTTTTAACTCGTTGTTATTCTGCTATAAAAATATACTAATTCATCTTTTGTTAGAAATAGCGGTCTAAATATAAATATAAATTTATTTTTAATGCTTCAGTTAATTGTGTGTTATTTTGAAAGAAGGCAGAATCTTCTTTTCGTTTTGTTATTGTGTAATTCAAGAGGATTGAAAGAAAGACCATTCCAAAGCAATTAAAATATTTACAATTAATTGTACAGTCCGATTCTTGTCTGGTCTTCGAAGAAGATAAATGCCTTTTGTCATTTTATAAGTACTCTAAATTGGATTCAAAATACTACTTTCGTTTCATAATGCATTTCCGTTATCGAATAATCCTATAATAGTAAATGGCATTTTTGTAAACATATAATTTGTACAAAAATATCAAAATATATGCAAAAAAACAAAGCACAATATCACGTAAATTGAATAGTAATAAATATTATTATCTGTTACATTCGTCACATCACTTATTCTTTTCATTTTCCTATATAATTAAAACTTATGAAAAACAAATTGTCTCTTTTCCATGTCGAAAGTACATAATTCTTGTAAGCTTTTAGTTCATTAGCAGTATGTGGAGAAATACCGTATAGCTTCTATTTCTGGTTTTTAAGATATTTAAAGAATTTCTAAATCAACGATCTCATAAATAGAAGAACTACATTGGTTTGCAAAAAATATTCCGTTCGATTTTATTATTAGTAGGAATGAAAATAATTTGAAAAGTTCAGGTAAGAATTGTCCTAATGACTACCACTTCCTTCAAATGAAATAAGCATTTTCGCAAGCGTTATCTGTGAATATTTTCCAGCACTATGCATAAAGTACAGTATTCTTCAAGGAACTTCCCTTGAAAATTATATTTTAAGGTACTTAAAAAATCTAAATGAAACGGCAGAAAGCTTGGTTGAATCGGAGGATATTCAGAAGTCTCTGCGGTTAGTGTTATTAAGGTGAAACCGCGAAGAAAGGCTTGACGAATGAAGCGAAATAAGAGCTATAAATTACCATTTACGATTCCACCATTTAAGTAGCTGCTATTACACTTCCATATAATCTCTGAAAGGAGTGCTGAAAGACTCCGCTTTATAGCTCAATTTAATAACGTTGCTTTTAAGCTTTCCTCCTCATAAACAGATACGGAGAAGGTCCTCTTTATTGCAGAGAGCCGTAAATCCGTTTTGCCCTTATGTTCCTCCAGCGTGGAAATACGATTAATGTTGTCATAATATTTTATTTGATGTATCTCGGATTAGGGGAGTTAGTAACAGTGTTGACTGTTTAAGAGCACAGAATACGCAGGTTTTCGAAATGTAGAAACTCGCGTATAATTATTAAATTAGTATGAAGTCTGAAATAATTTGGATTTAGAATTTGTCATTTTTTAAAACAATTTACTGTCTCCCATTAGCGAATAAAAACTATTATAATCTGCAGTTTAAATACTTAATATTCTTTTAGTATCAACCAGAAGAATGTTAGTTACATATAGATGGCATAACGAAATCTTGAAACGCACTGTAACCATCAGCTTATATGTCTGACTCCACTAAATTATTAGACGTTTGATGGATAACAATTAATCTTTAATAAAATTCAACAATGTAAAAATAACTCAAAAAGGAAATAAGATGCTCAGAGCTAGATGACATAATTCGATGCGACGTGTTTCCTGGATCCTTCCACAAACTTGAGAGGATCTACACAATACAAGATTAGGAGCATTCTCATTGGCTTTTAGTTGGAACTGAAGGGCAATTCTTGTAGCAGCAGGAGAACTGGAACTGCATGGCGAATTACTTCAGTTGTCACAGGAAACGAAGTCAGCAAAAAAGAGAAACATCTCTAACGTCTGAGACTGGCGCTGCCAGTGGGAAAACTTAAACTCTAAATGAGCTAGTCTTGTCTCTCTCTCTGGTTCTGATAGTGGACGGATTCGATGGCGTTTAAATACTCGATTTCAAAAGCATCACTTCACTTCGATTCTGGTAGAAGTAGACGCCCTCTCACGGCCGCCACACGCACCAAGGCAGATTAAATGAGCAATATAGGAAATCTACATTTATTAAGCAATTATTTATTTTTATAGATTATGAAGAAAATCTATATTTTAAACAGTAGTCTGCTTGAATAAAGAACTTAAAAGGATTTTAGCTTAAGTAACGTATTTTGATTTCAGAAGCAGAATCAGGCTTTTTAAAAGATACTTTTTGGATCAATTTGTGCTTTTAAGTTTCTAATTCTGTTAAAGCTAAGTACATTCTTTATGCATAATGGTTTCTTGCGAAAATTCAGGAATTTTGTATCTCTCCAAGAAACAATTATATTTTGTTTGCCCTTTATTTATAAAAGATTGAAATTTATTTAAAACAGATTTATCTAAATTTTCTGAGGAACCGGAAGAATTATTTTCTCGGCTAAAGTATGTCAGTACAGAGATTATATGTGTAAGGGTGATGAATTGCTCAGTTGGTATCTATGTACATGATACTCATAGTGAGGGAGACTCATTTCTTTCCAGTACAATTATAGAAATATTAATTAAAAATAAATAAATCTCTTATCATTTCTTCAACGCATATTTTCAATGCATCCTACATTAATAAAGAAATTTCTTATTTTTTTCTTTGATCTTTGAATGCAATTAAGATAATTAGAAAACTTAACCTCGATTAATACCATGATTATTGTAATTCCTTACCGTATAATTTCGTAAGGCCTGATCACCACATCTTAAGATTTCTTAATTAAGATTTTTAATTAATGAAAAATCAATAAATCGCTTATAATTTCTTAAATGCATATTTTCAATGCATCCTACATTAATAAAGAAATTTCTTATATTGTTTCGTTAATCTTTGAATGTAATTAAAATAATTAGAAAACTTACACTCGATTAATACCATAAGTATTGTAATTCCTTACCCAATAATTTTGTAAGACCTGAGCACCACATCTGTGCAACACAATAAATTTCTTCTGGTCAAAAGTTTGCAGATATGCCCGCAAGAGATTTAGGAACGCTACATTTTAACCTTGTCCTTGACAAAAAATACTTCTTATTCTATTCCCACCGGGAATAAGCTGAAAAATTCAAATTTGCAACATTTTCATAGAATGTGTCTATCTTTTGCATTGTAAAGAAGTATCTACAAAAAAAAGTCTGCAGATTGAAGTGGAAAAAAAAAGTTATAAATTACCAACGTGACTTTGCTATTAGATATATACCATTTCAGACAGAATGGGTGGAAGCTTCCACTTTATAGATCAATTTAATTGCAATGCTTTTAATCTTTCTTCATTGTAAAAGAGATGGTCAGCTATATTTCCTCAAAATACGTTTCGATTGATATTTATCTAGCACAGAAATTTGGTAGATATTGCAATTTTGTTTCCATTAATATACCAGATTTATGAAATTTGATAAATGAGTTACAGTGATGTGCTGCAGGCACATAACGATTAGATGTTTGAAATTCTGAGACTTAAGTGTTATTATTAATTAAGATTAAGCTAAAGTTAATATAACTTGTATTTGAAGATGGTATTTTGTTAATAAATTTTGTGACCTCCGTTAATTAATTATCTAAGATTTTATTACTATCTAATTAATTATCAAAGATATTAAAAAGAATATTCATTTAGTATGGTCTACATGGTATGGTTAGTGAGTTGCTATCACTCAGTTAGACTAAGTTCTTTACTACGGCCCTATATTTAAGGTTTACTAGATATATAGAGTGAAATTTAATTATTTTCTTACATCTTAAGGTACAGCGATATTCTAAACAACGAGAAATAGAAATGCTTTTGTTTTTTCTGAATTGAGGATTTTTTAACTTAATTTAAGAATTCCTTCTTTGGGTATTTAAGCCTTTTGTTTAGTTCATGCATGAGACCCAAAGGTATAATTTTCGACCAACTTTCACAAAAATTAAGATTAATATTCTTGATATATGACACTATAAATATTAATTTATTAATTAAATATTAATTAATTAACTAATGAATTATTATAATGAATTAACTAATAAATTAGTATAATGAATTAACTAATAAATTAGTATAATGAATTAACTAATAAATTAGTATAATTAATTAACTAATAAATTAGTATAATTAATTAACTAATAAATTAATATAATTAATTATATGTAATTAATAGATGGATGAAATTAATAGATAGAACTATCCAAAGCATTGGACAGCTGGATTTAAAGGCTTTGAATGGAAAGCAACATTTCTTGAACGCTTTTACTAAGTTTGAAATGTTTCATGTTTGTATGTATGTATCTAAGGTTGGACTTTTGTGATCGACTTTTCACTCACTTCTTAATGCGCTAGAGTTCTGAAATTTTGTATATTTATTGGTCTTGACGACAATGTAATATTTTTATGATTTTAGAGCTCTCAATTATCAATTTAAAAAAATCGCAAAATTACGTTTGCACTCTGTAGGTTTCCGTGGCGACATCTATAGTACTTTTGTGAACTATTGGTAAAAGAGGTTTTTTTTTTATTTTTTACATCTTTATCTTGTTTGTAAATAATACAGAAATATGTCCGTTAAAATAGATGCGAGGACTCAAGAGGATATTCTAAGCTTTAAGATTTCCTGCAAATTCGAAGAATTTTTTCTAAGAAGTAATTTTATTTCATTTTACTTCATTTTATAAAAAAAAAAGAAATACAGAGAAAGTTTTCAAATATAAAGGCTTTCCACTAATTTTATTGAGTGCAGATATATCCGTTGGGATTGGAAATACACATGGTTAAAAATTGACATATGATACTTTTAATATTTAGTCCTAATAGAGTGGCATCTAATTTCTTCGTAGTTAATTCATTGATTTGTACATCATTAAGGTGCTCGCTTATAACAAAACCCAACATAAATGAAGAAAAGAAATTATTTTATTCAAATCTTTGAAAGCAGTCAAATAAATAAAAAAAACACAGACTGAATGAAAATACGAATATTCTAATTCTTTATCACACAAATTTCATTACACCTGGCCACCACATCTTTGCAATGCATTAAACATTTCCGCCAGAAGAATCCGCAAATACTATCCCTTCCAAAAAGTTGAAACTCGACATTTTATCTGAACCCATGAAATAAAATTTCCTTCAACTAATTCCAGTGAAAGCAGCAACATGGGTCGGAGAAAAATAAATTTAAAGGCACTTAAATAAACCTAAGTAAAACAGCAAAAAGCTTGTTTGAAACGAACGAAAGATATTCAGAACGTGTGACTGCCTCTTAGCGATATAAAGAAAGAACTGCGAAAAGAAGCTTGCCGAATGAAGCGAAAGAAGAAAAGCTATAAATTACCAAGTACGATTTCACCATTTAAGTATCTGCTATTACGTTTCCATATAATCTCTGAGAGAAGTGCTGAAAGGCTCCGCTTTATAGCTCAATTTAATGACATTGCTTTTAAGCTTTCCTTCTCATACATAGATACGGGTAAGGTCTGCTTTATTGCAGGATGGCAGTAAATCCGTTTTACCTAATGTTTCTCGAACATGGAAATGCGAAAGAGACTGTAATATTACTTTAGTTGCCGTTTCTCGGATTAAGTAAGTTTAATAAGGCTGACAGTTTTAATACCGAAATTGGTCAGGTTGTAGCACATATAATAATTATATATAACGGTTAAATTAATATATAATCTTTAGCAATGTAATTTTAGCAGAAAACGCATGGTCGTTTCTTAAGATTTCGTACGATCCTCGGGAAAAGTTTTGTATTAACCCTAAAAAGGCTTTGTTGTTCTAATGCGTGTTACGTTTTGGCTTGATTCACCAAAAAAATTATTTATTTCCTCCCTCTCTTCTCGATACAGACAAACATATGGAATCCATTTAATATTTAAAAAAGCAATAAATTTAAGATGTTTAAACTTTATTTTAGAAAATTTTAATTTTAAATGCAAGATTAGGAAGAAAATATGAAATGAAAAAAATATTCGAATAAATTTATGTTAAATATTTAGGATAAGCTTGATGTTCATACTAAATTTAATGTTAAAACCTTCGTAAAAATATGATGTTATTTAAGTATTAGAGCGACGATCTGTTATCGGAATCCCCATTGATATTTTTAGTGCCCATCTCGAATCATCATTTCTTCCTGATTGTGCCTGAGAAGTAAACTAAATTAATAAACCAACTGTCATTGCAAAAATGTAAAAGCAAGTAATACAAAATTGTTGTCAATTTTTACATTAGTTCATTTTAATTTTAGTTTTTATTTAGTTTCATTAAGCAAGAATATATTACCCTTCTTTTCCTATGAAGAGATTAAAAAAATATAATTGCCAAATTTCTAAATTGAAATGAATATGCCAGTTTTCTTTCGATTAATAGAAATATGAATAAATGCCAACCAATTCACTATTTTTTCGGTTTTTTTAAAAATAAAATGGTTATTATCCATGAGCTTTATTCTACGAGGGCCGTTTGTTTTTCAACCTCCGGTCGAGCCGCTAAACAGGCAGACAAGTGGTAGGAGGTGGGGATGCGGGTAGGCGACTGAGCTGCGCATGTCTCTAACCATAACCTACTGCCGACGTCAGCTTGCAAGTTTGAGCTGAGCTGTCGACGCGTAAACATGGCTGGTAGAATTTATGCTGCAGCTGAGTGCGAGGTGCATAATGTTATTCGCTTTCTTTAAGCAGAAGGTTGGTTTGTGAAAAAAGATCAATGTAGCTGTTTCTTGATGACTGCGAACAGCCCTTTTGACTTCCAGATTTGTCCTCATTCATGACAATACCCGCCGTCACAATGCTGTTGTAGCCCGTGTCTTCTGGAGCAGTTTCAATGGAATGTGTCTGATCACCCGACGTATAGCCCCGACTTAACGACGAGGGATTTTCAGCTCTTCCCGGAATTGAAGAACTGGCTAGGAGGCCAAAGCTTCCAGAAAAATGAGGAGATTCAAAGCGATGCTAAGACACACCTCACATCACTGGCGGGAAGATTCTTCGAGGAGGGTATTGAAAAACTGGCCCACCGGTATGGAAAATGCCTAATCCTTCACGGCGATTATGTTGAAAAGTAACTATGTTTGAAAGTAACTTTTGGTAATAAATTCACTTTGTTCTCTACTCTTTTCTTTTTTTAACTGTCCATCGGAGGTTTAATAATATCAAATATTGATTTAGTAATTTACACAAACATGCAACAGATTTACAATATACCTAATTATTATAATGAAATAAAACTACCTTCCTATAATCAAACACTTAAAATACAAAAGAGCCCATGGCATAAAAATATTTGTACAAATAATCAACCATAAATAAACTTGGAAAACGCAATCCTAATTTGAAAATCGAACAAACAAAGTGGCTAAATAGCCTTGGGACTAGTTTGGCGTGTTAATCTAGATTTCTGGCGCCTACGCTCCACGAAGTCTAATTGTTAGAATAATCCCCTATTTTATTGTCCAATTATTATTTCAAAATGACAAACAGAAAATAGAGGAAATATTAAATCAGTATACATATCAATAGTAAATTAATATAAACATAATATTATACAATCAAACTATTAATAGTTAAATATAACAAATTTTATTTAAAAATTGAAAAACCCCAATCTCAGTGTTACCTTTTCATCTTACTTCATAACATTTTCATATCTGACTCAGATTCCGAACATCGACCTTAGTTCCGCAGTTAAGAGGAAAATGGTATTTTTAAAATAAGTGTTTCATTACCAAAGTTAATAACAGAAAGAAATATTAAATTTCAATTATATTTAACCAATTACAATAAAAATAAAATATCTATAAACAGAAAAGGGGAGGATATATATATATATATATATATATATATACATACACTTTTTACATTTTAGTATGTCATGTATTCGTTTTGTTTGTTTTCAATATTCTTTTTTTATTCTGTGTTTTTATATATTTTTGAGTGCCATTTATGGATATTTTTTGTGTTTAAATTTGCAATTTGTTTTTGTTTAATATTTGCATTTCTTTCCATTGGTATTTTTTGTTCTCTGTACCAATCGTTTAGTCTCATTTGCATTTGTATTTCATTTGAGCTCGGTTTTTTAAAAATGTTCTTCTATTCCATGCCCATTGAAATTTTCAGGATCTAAAGAATTCTAAGCGAAAGTTGTAAGAATTGGGGCTCTATTATATAAACTTGATTGTCAAATCGCAAGTAGAATCTAACCAAAGGCCAATAAATCATTTTAACAAATTTGAATGCTAAACATATAGAGAAAACCGTAGTTAGAGATACTACGATTTCTCTTGCCTAATCAGTCATACAGAAAGAAAATTTTCTTTCAGCGGTAGTCGTGGAAAAGTAAAATATATTAAGAGCTCGTATTTAAGACACGGGATTTTTTTCCCTATATAACCAAAGTTTAATCCAGGCTAATTTAGCAGATTTCGAAAAAAGTCAATATCATATATCTCACGAAACATTTTGTTAAGAAATAAAATACCATTTACTTGGCATAACATAATTTCCATATTAAGAAAACTTTCTTATCCTTCCAGCAAGTAAAATACTTTCTCTGAGATTAGGAGTTTAATCATCAGTCATCAAGAATAAAAGTTAGTTCTCGAGTCAGAAGCGTCCCGAACTTAAAAAGAGTTGGCGAGGTGCCGAACTTCCTCTGAAAGCGCTAATACGGAAGATAAACCGTAGCTGAGAAAAACTGCTAATGTGTCTTTGTGTGTGCTTATTTCTGTCTAAATGGTAAGACCGGGAAGAAATAAATCTTGTCTACTGACTCCTTCCAAGGCGAGAATGCTTGGAAGCTTCATAAGATGCACAAAATACTTTAAATATAATCTTTTAGTGGATCATCAGAATAAGATTTCTGCTTACAATAAAGTAGTTTTTTAAAATCTTGGTTAATTGTCGTAATAGAGAAAAGGAAATATTTATTTTATCGAAAATTTTGAGGTTGAAAATCAAAGTGTAAAAGCGTGAAACTCTGAAAGAAATACTCTAAGTAAATTTGAATTTTATTCGAAATAAGAATATATTTTTAACTTATTATCTATATAAGATAATATAAGGAATATTTTTTATAATATGTCTTGCGGCTTATTTTCTTATAGTTTTGTTTATAGCGACTTGCGCTTTTAAAATTTGGGTCTGCACTCAATATCTTTGATAAAAAAATGTATTTTCCGCTTAAGAAGTACGCTAATAAAAAGATTTTTAAAATAATACTCTGTAATTTTCTAACTTTTAATCTTCAGTATGTTTTACAATTCATTATTACAAAAATTATGGAATTTTGTTATCATTTTGACCAAATTCTTAACCAAATGGCGCCTCTCATATACAATAAAAATTTAATAAAAATCTACAAACGGATAATTAAGTTCTGAAAGTAAAAATATTATATTGCCATCGAGAACACACAACTGTACAAAATTTTAAAACTGTATTATATCAACAACTGTGCAAAATTTTAGAACTGTTATTATATCAGTATAATAATTATAAAACAAGTGTAATAAAAAATTTAACGAATTAAAATAATTCACGAAATTCCGTCTTTATAAACATGAAACAAATACATTAAAATCGTGTAATAAAAGAAATTATCATTTTTAGTTCGTTTATCTCTAAATTCAGCAGAAAATGTAAGTCCAGTGCCTGTAAAGATTTTAGGATACTTTTGCTATGTCTATTGCTATACCATAGTAATTTAATTGGTGTGCAATAAATCACTTCTTACACTCCACTAATATAAAACTATCAAACCTATCTGCTTATTTAACTTTTCCCCCTAAAGAAACTGCATTTTCTATGTTTTCGAAACAAAATTTTTAGCTGTGTCAATACTCCACGAATACCTTTTTTCTTGTCTCAAAACTTTTAAATCTCTCTCTCTTCCTCTCTCTCTCTTTCTCTCAGTCTTTCTCTCTCTCTTTGTGTGTGTTTTAGAATATATAATTTGAATCCAAATTTAAATAATTTGCACACAACTTCTGCATTGACTGTGATGGCTGGCAACGTTTTATGTATTTGTATGTTTTATTTTTGAAATATGCCTAATATATTCTAATCTCAAAAACGAGAGTATAAGGACATTTTCTCGAAATCAATTTTTTGAGCAAACTGACTCGACAAGAAACATACATAAAGCATTAATAGAGAAATAAAATTCTACATTTTTTATGTTGTTAGAATTAAAGTTTAATATAGAACAAAGAAGGGAATCCAACTAATAGTCAAGAGCATCAAATCTGGGCGATATACAATTAGGAATAAAGTGAGATGAATGTAAAAATATACCGAAAACTTTTCATTACGTTACATTATTCGGAATGCTATGTCTGTATTTTCTTTATCCATCTTTAAAGTTTACCGCATCTATATTTATTTTTCTTTTCAGTATTCACGTGTTCTTTTTATTACGTAATATTTTCATTTACAGGGTGTGACTAATAAATAGGGTGAATGATGAAATAAGACTTACATTGAGTAGATCTCACATAGAAACTGTTTACAATCCTTCAAAATAGTCCCCGTCTTACACTACAGATGCACCTTTGACAACGTGTGTACAAATCGTCGAAAGCTCTTGAAAACTCCTCAACTGGTTCAGCTTTCAATTCCCGTGTCACAGCAGCCTGAATGTGCGTAATGCCTGTAAATCCTCACCCTTTTGGGGCTACTTTAAGTTTAGGGAACAGGAAAAAGTCCGGTGGTGAGAGGTTTAGGAAATACGGTGGGTGCTACAGTTCAGTAACCCCATATTGAGCCAGAAACCTTTTCACAAGCGTAGCGGTTGCGGCTGCGCATTATCGTGCAAGAGAAACCAAGAGCCAACCCAGATAGCAATTTTAGTTTGCAGCAAAGTTGCACCGCAAATCTGCAAGCTTGCAACAAATTTGACACGACAAGAGTGCAAGCTTGAAACAAGTTATTGCAAACGAGTTAGTCACCATAAGTCGAACTTGCCGCAAGCTTGTTGCGTCAAACTCATTGCAAACTATAGCAAAAACAGAATACGAAACAGAGAAAACCTCGGCTTTGATCCTGCGACACAACGCTTCCTAAACTTGTTGCCCTAACCATTCAGGCAGCTAGACTCTAAGAGGAGAAGATAGATTGCGCTAATAGATCCATACAATTTCTTTTAAACTCTTTTCTTGATTTCATTAATTTTTAAAAATTTTGTGTTGAGAATATGATTTGAAATCAAAGAGAGAGCGATTTTCGGTAATAACTACGTTTTGCTAGTCGAATAAATTATCAAAATAGGGTTCAAAAGTAATTAATTTAAAAATGGGACAAAATGTAAGTTATTATTTTTCAACAAACATTGACTGTTTTTTAGGTTTAATTTTGTTTATAAACGTTAAAATTTCAACATTAAGAAAAAGGCGATATAGTTTTCTTTAAAGTGCGAGTTCTATATTTAGCAAAAAGATGGAAAATGTTTCAATTTTTTTTTTTACAAAAAGTTAGTTTTTTCACAAATTATCAATGACTTATTGAATTAATAAAAAGAAGGACGGTCTAGGAGATGCTATTAAAAATCGGGTGTTTTTTAAAAAAAGAGACAAAGATTATCTCTAAATGAGCTATCATCATTGCAGAAAACTTGTTTTGCAATCCTGGTGTGAAATTCGTCATGACATCTTCACAACAAACTTGTTTTGCAAATGGGTTGGTCGATTATGATTTGTTACTTTGCAGAAAGTTCGCTGCAAAGTTGCCACATCAAGTTTGTCATGACAAGCTAATATCAAGAGAAATCCACTTTGCTGCAAGTGTACATGTTATCTGGGAAGTTGCTTCAGATGTGACCGTACGCGACGATTGCTAGCCAAGAGTCGTTTCATCACCTCGTAGTAAAACTCACCTTTGAAAGTTTGACCTGCTAATTTATCCCATTTGTACAAGAATTTCAAATTCATTCTCTACTCTATGACACGCCTCAAAACCACCGCACAGGCAATAGTGGATAATAAATTTATTAAGGGGCACAGGCACACGAAAGCACGCACTATTATTAACTGAAGTTACGGAACACGACGAAGGTGTCGCTGATAATCGGGTTATTCCCTTTTCGATTTGAGGGGTGATTCACTCTATTTATTGTTGCGCCGTGTATGATAGAATTCGAAACAAAGCTACTAGATATATTTGTCTGTAGGGGGTTATTATACAGATAAATAAAAACATAGAAAATTTGTTCATCGAACACGAAAAGCAGAGTACGTATCAAATAGAAAGATTTTAGATTTTTATTAAATTTTCGTTAGTTCAATGTGCGTTTAAACAGTGCAGAATAATCATTGATTCGCAATTGTTAAACCTTTAATCGTCGCACAATTTTGACAAAATTTGTTCAAAAATCATCGAATATTTTTATTAGAATTTTTTTATGTTTATAAAATTAACTCTAAAATTGATTAATATAAAAACACTATATTTTTCACTTCAAATTTAACGGTTTTTTAAAGATATAAAATTGTTAAAAAAATCGCAAAATTACGTTTGCACTCGGTAGGTTTTAGTGGCGCCATCTATAATATTTTTCAGAACTTATATAACTTTACACATTAATTTAAATGTTTCAATAAAAATAAGTATATCCTATTATAGATCTTTTTAAAGAAATTATTGCTGGAATTAGTTGAAGAAAAATGGATTTAAGTTCGAAATATTTTATGTTTGTTTGTAAGGTCGGAATTTTGTGATGGATTTTTCACTCATTACCTAATGTATTATATACCTGAAATTTTGTATATTCACTGGGGATTGATGACAATGCAATATTTCACTGATTTTAGATCTATTTTCAATAAAATAATTATTGGAATTAGTTCATGAAAAATTGATTCTAAAAGATCCCAAAATATTTATAATGCTAAATTATGACATAAATTAAAAAGTGAAAACTAGAAAATAAAAATATAAAAAAGGATTAAAAAACGCTTTTATCAATGCATTAAAAAAGAAAAATAATTTTCTCAAAAATCTGGAGGTCAAAGCAAAAATCTTAAAAGCGTGAGGCGCTGAAAACAATAGGAGAAAGATAAAACCACAATGATTATCATAAGAAACGAAATGTTATTAAATATCCATCATATGAAATATTTTATAAATGTGATTACAATTCTAATTTACTGACAGCTTTTCTACCTGCGCCTCACGCTTTTCCGATTTTTGTTTTGACCTCCAGATTTGAGAAAAAATTATTATTTTCTTTTTTAATGTATTGGTAAAATCGTTTTTTAGTTCAGTGCTCAGTTGTTGGTAATGTTCCCCAGTGATGATTTAGTTGGATTAGAAAGAAGATATGGTTTAAAAATTTAATGCATAATAAAATGGCAATAATTAAATAAATTAATGCATATACAATTAGTAACAGCATTTTTGATTCACTAAAGGGCCCAGAGTGAAATTGCTTTTAATTTTAAGTTATCTTAACTCTTTTTCCTCAACACCACAGATTAGGAAAATTTTAGATGGGTTGTCCCTGCTCCCGGTGGTAAGTTCTTAGCACATCTTCTGCATAGTTAATTTTAGCTGATTATATTGTTTTTAGGTTAATCTTGGACTTATTAAAATTTTTTGGCTTCCTGGGTTTTGTTGAACATTCACCCTTGAGGAATCCCAATTGTAACCTTTGTTTCTATCCTTCTTATTTTAAAATTCGATCATTTTACCTTGTATTTTACTGTTGTTTCACTGACGTGGACTTTTGTGGAGTTTATTGTTTTCTGGACTGGTGTGGGACCGAGGGGTCTGTTTTTAATGCCCCTTTTGTAAGACTTTTAATGATAACTTATAATTTTTTTTATTTCACTCACTTCTTTATTTTCACTTCTTTTTGTTGGTGTATTGTGTTGAGTTTATACTTGTGTTTTAGTCATTTGGATACACTCTAGGGGCTCCTCTTTTTGAATATTTTTAATGTTGGCTCCAGATCTGGCGATTAAAATCAAACAAAATTGAATTAATTTAAGGTTCTCTTCAAGTATACTATCGATTTGATTGTGTGTTTTTTTTTTCTTTTTTTGTGTGTGTGTTTTGGTTTGCTTAATTTACTTTTGTTGTTCCCCCTTTTTTTGCAGTGTTTGTAACGATCTGTGCTGCGTTTGTGATGCTTTGTTGTGTGTCGTGTCATTTTGACTTTTTGTATTTCTTATGTATTTCCTCTGTTTGTCTGATGCATTTTTGTCTGTCGGGTCATTTTGAATTTTTGTATTTCCTATGTATTTCCCTTGTGTTTGTGATGCTTTTTGTGTATCGGGTAATTTTGATTCTTGTATTTCTTATGCATTTCCCCACCGGTCTGCTAAGGGCTTCACACCCTTTAGGGTAGGCTGGACCGGTGTGGGTTTCAAAAAATATATTTGATCCCACTAAATATAGAGCGCCATTGATATTCAGCTTTGCCGTCGATGTTGATGGTTCGCTGATTCATGAATTTTTGCGTTTCGGATTATCGTAGCTTATCCATTTTTCATCGACCTTAACGATATGATGAAAAAACTTTTGAAACAACAATTGTCTTGTCATTTTACACCCTTTGGGTTTCAACTTGAAAGTCACCAGATTTCCTTGCTTTTAAATCATTCCAATGGTCTTTAAACGTCTTCCAGAACTCCTACGATACATGAACATTTGCAGTCAATATTTCGTTCAAAATCGTGTGGATGTCAAAACCTCATACCTGAACGTGTGTACGAATGGAGTTAACCAATTTTTTGAAGAGGTTTTTTTTTGAAAGTTTGGATGAATTACAGGTCCAATAATCTTTCCGCTGTAAAAAATGGAAAGACGTCATCTCCAAGTGGTTGAGGACGTCGCAGAACGACAATGCTGCTTGGAGAGCTGCAACAAATGTTGGCCCACCTTTGTCTGGGTCTACGCAATAGGTCAAACCGTCATGTCTGAACGGGTGTACGGATAGAATTAGCACCCAATTATTTTTATCTTACAACTTTCTAGCTATAAAAAATAACGCTTAAAGCGAAAGAACCTAACTTTTTTGTAACCGAACATTTTAATCATATTTCTGAAATCTTAAGAATAGTTTACCCTTGTATATTTAAGAAAATATATATATATGAATGATCAGCTTTTGAACCGTGGATGAAAAACCAAAAAGGCCTGATCCGCCGCTCAGAGGTTAACCAATATTTATGGAGGAGATTTCACAAGATCATTTGGCTGAACAACGAATCTTCTAACCCATGCGTTATGAAGCATGGCTCCGGCACGATTAACCCTCGCTTATTCAAGCCTAACACTAAATGGTCCTAAACACTAAAATTTTACATTTGGACAAGGCTGAAATGCACACGGTTGTGGCGTAATCCTCCAGTTCATCATCAAGGGATATTTACAAAAGCTTATTTTTTGTTTCATTATCCTAGATGACAATTCTAAATTCTCAAGAAATTAAAGGGAAATGGAAACCTAAGCCGTACATTACAGATACGTACCATACTATAAAATTAATCATAGTTGTCAAAGTACCTAATTCACCCTGTTTGAGGTTTGGAAATTGAAAGCACACATATTTTATATATTTTAAGAACAACATTTGTTTTTACTAATTGTGCAACAGAATATTCGTCAGTGCGCAAAACCAAAATAAAATTAATGTTAAAAGTTATTCTGCCACTTATAATTACCTGGTTAGAATTATTTCTTATTTTGTGTTATATAGAATATATAATTGTATTGAAAATGGTGCACTTTTCTTGATAATATGAAACATAATCTAAGTATTTTAGTCTAATTTTATACGAAAAAGATTTCACAAAAGAAGTTTCTGTATTTTTATATGATTCAGAAAAACAAACAAACAAAGATAACAATAATATTCTCCCAAATATTTCTTAATACCTGTAATCCCTATTATTCCACTCCATGTTACTTAATGTAAAAAATATTCACATCATTCCGTTGTTTAGTATCTATTCATTCCACATTTTTTAGAAATGTACTACATCCTCTTTTTATCTACGAAAATCATAATACAAAAGAGGAATCCACTTTAGAAAGAAGATTACTACCGAAAATTTTCTTTCCGAAAAATGTCAGAACTAATAAATAAAGCCCGGTTCTTGTGCTCCGTATCTGAAATGTACCTTCAAACATTTTTTTGTTCTGAATGAAGATTTCGTATCCAATTTCTGTTCATATGCCACAACTAGACAAGTGATGTATGAAATCGATTTCTTTTCTCGGGCAATGTAATGACCGCATCCAAAATTGCATGAAGAACAAAATGAAATACGGTAGGCGATATGTTGTAAGTGCGTATAATATAAGACTTTCCGAAATATTCGTTTGATAAAGTATTGTATTCGGTAGAATATTTTTGACAGTATAATCATATTCAAACGATTCGTAGCAGTTTTGAATTCAATCAATTTCGTGTGTCATATATTATTGGCTAAATTGCTATTTAATTTTTATATATATATATAATCGATAATGATATTTCAATTAGAATGGCATACTGAAAGTTATCTTACGAATTTAATGCAGAAATGTTTCTAATATAAGGAACATTTGTTCTTAAAGTACCTGGAAAAAGCATTAAGAAAACTTTAAGCGATAAAAAAAACAATTTTTTCTTAGAATTGCCTATCAGAAAAATTACTTTAAAATACTTTCCCCTTTAGATGACAGATTTTAAGCTGTTGCATTAACTTTAGTTACGCTAGTATATGGGTTTTGCATAGAAATAAGAGTCATTTGCGAAAAAGTTGAGACGATTGGTCAACTTATTATCTTTGAAATGATTTTGGAATACCGAAAGCGGGAAGAGAATCACAAAACTATCAATACAAGTCCACAAAAAATAGAGCATTTGTATATAATTTTACATCTATTATTAACTATAGAATATATTTAATGAGACCATAGAATAAACACAGTTTTAAAAATTTCACAAAAATAAAGTTATTGATTATTTTATTTCTAAAAATGTAGATTTCAAAACGAGTATAATAAACAGCTTTCTTTTCAATTCAAAGGAATAAGTTTCAGAAAACTCAAACAATGCTAATCTACTTTATTCATATCTTATAGATTTTTGTACATTGATGTAAATTATATTAATTCAGTTTATTTTATCTTACGCATCATCACCATGTAGCTTCGGCTTGGCGGGATTTAAATCTTGTCATACGTTATCTTAAATATCACCATCAGCTGGATTAATTAAATTAATCCAGCGCATGAATAGATATCGAATATCTCAAAATATCTGTTTCTTGGACAAAAATTTTATATGACAAACGTTTTATCCCCACAAATAATAAAAATTTTCTGAGATATAATTCTACATCGCTCCGTTCGATTTTTTCATATCGCTTAACTTGCACGAAATCTTTCGTCTTCACAAAGAATTATAAGGTTACAAGAATTTCTTTTTTGAAATTAACACCTCCAGCATAAAAATCTAAGGAAAGTATTTGTTGTAAATAAATTTTAAGATAAATTCTATACTAAATGTTGTACAAAACGTCTAAATACTTCCATCTCAATTTGGCCTGCAGTTAGTTATCTTTTTATTTAAAATTCCTTGTGTCACTATATTGTGAATTGCCCATTGTGAACGTTAGTAGCTAAAAAATCAAAGTAATGTACCTGAAATTAAGATATGTTTCTGCGAGCTGACAAATGTGTTATAATGAAATGAAGAAACTCAGAAATTCCTAGAATTTGATTTTTATCAATTATTTCTCGAAACAAATCTGAAGTTAAAATTGTTATTTCAGTTAATTTTTGCAATTCAGAGTTAACCCAGTTTCGAAAGAAATGAGGAAATTCCACATCAGCAACGCTTACTGCCTAATCTTTAAAAGAAATTAATACTTAAGAAAAATATTTATTTTTTTATCTTTTAAAAAGCAAAAGAAAAGTTCCTTAAGAATTTTATAGCACACTTTTTTCTTGACCCTTAAGTAATTAAAAATCACGCTTTTGTGGCAAAAATGCAAATTAAATACCTTTAAAATGCTGTAGAAACAATGAGAAAAGTGAAATAAAATTTTTAGCATATGGTAGGAAGATCTACTCGGCACATTAAATTTTTTTTTCTAAACTACTGTATAATGAACTCCGAAACAAAACCAATTCATAATTTTAAGAAATCTCGGTAATTAATTTTTTGTTTTCCCTAAGACGTTTATTTTTATTGCATTCTGTTCAACCGTGCTAGATGTTTCTGAATATATATCCATACTATTTCGTCTTGATAATTAGTTAAAACATTTCGACAGTGAAATATTAATTTCTATGTCTTTTATAAGATACACGACAAAAATTTAACAAAATTGGGCACACGCATTTAATTACAAAAAAAAAGCATTTCGATTTTGAACTGTATTTCTCATAATATTGCTAGTATTGCAAGCTACATTTTCTTGCTCAATATGGAATTGCTATGTGTGAATAGCTATATTAGCTTATAAAAATTAACGTTTTTTTTCAATGAGTCGCAGCAAGAAATCATTTACTAAATCCTTGTGAATGACATTGCAGTAATTTTGCCCAAATACATATGCATTGATCGTTTTAATGATAAATATACGTATGTATTTGAAAATAATGCGCAAAAAATAAGAAATATGCATTGTTACAAATGAACAGATATTTCAGTACAAGGCAGCGTATATAGAGCAGCAAGGGTTAAAAATTTTGAAAAATCAAAGCTACTAAGAAGCCAGTTTTTTTTTTACTTCCTGCTTATAAAAAACAACAATAAGAATTTTAATAGCAAGAAAAATAATGATGAAACGGGGATTTACGTAGAGTGTTGAAAGAAATTTGGTCGGAGAGTAGAGAAATTGAATCATGTGATGTTACAATCAAATAAAAATCATCCCTACTCAAGTCTTGTTACTAGATCTAGTCTCTAGTAACTACTCTGGACTTGTAATAGATTGTTATAGCTATTGTTTACTTCTGTTTCTTCTGTATTTTTTCTTTTTTGGTATTCGATGAACTTGTAACTAGATATCATAACGAAGTGATGTCCCTTTTTTTAACTGCACTATACGCAATGGATTTCAAAATGAAATATGCTCGGCACACTCTATGCGTATCAGGTGAACATGCATGATTGCATTACACATATTTTGAATTATACCCTGCTAATTTTTGAAAAGTATTTTTTCATTATACCCTTTCACATATCGAATGTGTAATAATGCAATGTGCTCGATAATTATTATAATCGTATTTCATTAAATATTTACTTTCCAGTAAATTTTAATACCTAAACCTATGATTAGGCAAAGTTGGTTAATGAAATACTGCAAAACAATTTGCTTAACAAATGCGTAAAAAATTTTTAAAACTCAATTTCTTGCTTCAACTTTATAATTTTCAAAGAAAATTTACTATTAGGGACAAATATTCTTTATTGCACATATTATCAGATTTATAAAATAACTGTCCCTTACGTGGATGAAATAAATCTATTTTCTCTTCTTTATCAGAAAACTAGATTCTTCGGCAATAATAAAACGAAAGCATTCACTGTAAGCAAAATATATAAGCGATTGAAAGCGTATAAGAAAAGCATCAATATTAGCACCGAGATTTCTATTTAATTTTCCAAACCGCTGAATTACTTGCAAAAAAATAAAATTAAGAATAAAGTTGTTCTAAACATGAAGAAATATAGACAATAAAAATACAAAGGAAGGATAAAAATAAAGTATGCAAACGATATCTTTTTTCCGTTCAGTTCTTGGAATTTTAATAATTATTCGAATTGTTTCTTTATCAATGCATTGTTTCGTTTGCTTCTGGGAAGGCGTATATTAATTTTGCTCAATGAAATGACTTTAAAATCAAAGGCCAAAAATAATTGGAAATAATGCATGTTTATAAAATATGAAACTGGCCTTGAAATAAAACTGAAGAAAAGTGAGCTTTCATTTATATGACAAAGTAAAGAATTATTTGAGAATAGTAATGATGTATATGAAACATTAAATTTTATATCGTGATATTATTGCAAACTTCAATTAAAATAGGGAATTGCTTGTTATGTGGATTTAAATTCATTGCAAACACATGGGGTCATTTAATGAATCAAAAATGTATTAAAGAAGGAAAAGTTTTGATAAATTATACATCACACTATCTGATTTTATTTTTTCGTAACGAATTGAAGAACAAAAAAAAAACGAAGTAGTAAAAATGACGACAAAAATTATTACCGTTTGTCCCATATGGCAAAAAGCGATTTCAAAAGAAACTGTTAACTCCCTTCAGAAATACTTCTTGTTTAAAAATTGGTTTTAAAGTCTCAGTATCACCATGATCCACCGGTTCCGAATCGAAATATTCTGGTTAGATGGATCAAAGCCCCCATGTTGGCTGACTGGGTAATGAAGAAGCCGATTCTCTCGCAAAGAAAGCCATAACAAAAGGCGTTGTAGTGAAAGCTCTAAAGCTTCGATGCGAACTTACACAACATTTACAAGAACTGTTTCTAAAAAAATGGCAAAATCTTTGGGATAATGGAAACACTGGACGTTCTGTTCATAAAGTGCTCAAAACAGTTCACCTAAAACCAGTCTTTTGGACATGAGAAGAAATTCTGTTTGCCACAGGACACGGTCCATTCCCTTTATTCCTTTACCGGTTCCATTTACCGGATAGTGACTCTTGTGCCTGTGCAGAAGTCGCAGATCCCATCCACTATGCGTCATCTTAGCCATTGACTCTCTCTTGGCGTATTAGGAAACCTTCTACTTCACTGGAAAGTCTGTGGTACCAAAGAGTTCTTGAGAATCCGAATTCAAGAAAAAGAATAATAAGCATGATTAAATTCATTATAGACAATGAAAACATAATCCGACTGGAATAACTACTAAACTGCCTTTTAACAATAATTCTAACTTATCCTGCGTTCAATAGACTGGACATACTAAGTCCTTCCTATCTCATAATTATTTAATAGTGATCTCCCTATTCCTTGTATTCCACACTTAACAAGCAATGCTACTCAAACACCTGTGCATTGATGTAAGCTTTTTCATGATGTTCGTCATCATCTTCATTCATCATTTTTCTTTCATTCACACCTTGATAATGGAGACATGGCATATTTTCTTTTATTTTGTTGTCAATTCTATGTGCAAACACCAGTTTTGTAATTTCTTCACTAGCCAATCTTCTGTATGATATAATTTTTTTGCAACTGAATAAAGTCCACCTACATCTTTAAAAAAGCGGATAGAGCCACATGAACTCTAGACAATGCGGTGTGGTGTGGTGTGGTGTGGTGTGGTGTGGTGTTAAAGTGTTCCATCGGTTTAGTTAATTATTGAATTAAATATGCATTATAACACCAATACGGTTTGTATGTTTCCATGCATTTTCAAATAAATAAATAATAGATTCCATCAAACAGGACTTCTAATTTTGGACAAGAAAAAAATAGCAAATTAGAAAGTTAAGTTTAACGAAGGGAGTAAAAGTTATTTAATAAATAATATAAACAATAGTAAAATGAAATTAATAAAGGCCTTCATTGTGACACTTTAATATTATGACAGGCAATGGAACTATTGCATCTTAATAATGGCATATTTTTTGAATATTTAGATTTTGTTGTTTAAATAATATTGGACACTTCAGTAGCAAATAAAATTCTCTTGAGTATCACGTGGTAGAGACTTTATTCTAGCACAGATCCTCCCTGAGACTGGTACAAGTTAAATTTGCCTTCGAACTTGTTTCCGTTTATGGACTTGAAAGATTAAAGATTAAGATTTTAGTTGAGGCATCGTGCTCTTCATCTGAACACGGTTCGAAACTACAAAATATATTGTAAAGTTATCCTCATGTAGGTCTAACAAGTGTTACTAATTTACATGTATCGAAATTCTCAGGGATTGATTAATACATTAAAATATGAGAACGACATATATTTCCTTTTGTAGTACAATATTTGGTTATATTGTAAACAATAATAATTGACTTAAACTAAAATTGAGATGCATAGATCAAAGTCAGCAATTATAACTTGGTTTTTATATCTGCGAACAAGTATAGGCCCTCTCTCTGTTTGTTTCCCTAATGATTACACGAGGGAAGTCTTCCACCCTTAAGGGCCTCCTCATAGAAGAAACCAGGCGTGTTAAAGAGTAGTCGTAACATGATCCTGACAAACCAGTGAGGGAATTTTCTTTCTTTCATTCTATGAGTCTTTACTTTTCTGCTTGTATAAGAAGAATTATTAAAAGGAATTCTTTTACAAGAATAAATAGCACGTGTAAATGAAGGATAAAAATTGTTGCATTATATGAACCTATCCTAAAAGCCGAAGAACTGTTCCAGTATTGGACAAGCGCAGTATGTATACAGGTGACATTTCATCCGACTATCTATCAACGCTTGAAGCATGGGATGAGACGAATTACAAAAAATGCATTGATCTGTAGAATATATCTTCACTAACCCTAAAACAAACTCTTTTGCTATTATATTTAATAATATCTACATTAATTTTTCTAACTGCACAAGCAAATGTGAATAAATTAGTTCTTCAAAAATCATACTAATGTATAAGAAAAAGCAAGCATTCTACGGTTAAGTACTGCTCAATAAATTTGATCTTACTTAATATCATAAGATATCTCCGAAAGAATCACTGTCTTCATCCAAGAGATTACTTTTTTTATCGCATAGAAAGGATTTGCCAAAAATAATCGCCTTCCATTGTTACGATATTTTTAGAGATTCCAGAATATCTTCTTAAAGAAATCTCATAACCCAGTTTCACAAATATTAAGGACTCTTCACTACCATGGGAATTAAAATAATGAAGACAAATTATTTTGTAACAAAAGACTTATTATTTCCACGAGGATAAATAGTTGTATGTTGTTTGTCTAGGAGTTTCTTTATAAAATTATTAACTTCATTCTCTGCTTAAAAAGGTTACTGACTCAACCACTTCCAAAGTCTACAAAATTATCTACTTATATAATTGGAAAATAAAGGACAGAGGAAGAATGATTTAGCTCATAAATTATTAAGTAGATTTATTTTTATTTATCCCTTATTTAGCTTTTTAATTGTAGTTCTTTTGTATTTTTAATAATGTATGTACAAATGATCTCACTCTTTTAATACAATTTTTATTCTTTTTGAATGGTTGATGACGATGACAATTTTCTGGGGAATAGAATGTTATTTAATAAGGTAATCATAATAGGTATCACAGAAATTTAAACATACATATGTGTTATTTTCTCTGAAACAAGAAAATTCGAAAGAGTTTCTATCCTAAAATATACTCATATTAAAAATGCATTTAAAATGTATATAAAGAATACAGCGATATAAGACGATTATTAAGGTTTTCATCGCAATTTATAGGTAGCAAGGCTTCATTGTATTTTTTCAACTCACATTCATCAATTTTAAATTCTCGATCTCATACATACCATTCAAATAAAAAATTCAAAACATGCCTTTTATATTCCGTAGTTTTTCGAGGAGAAATTATTTAATGTTTCGGTTTTATACATTTTCATTACATTTTTGTTGAAAAATAGAATCGTAAAGTAAACGTCCCTAAACATAGTGCTTTTCACTGCGACGCATACCATAACAGCTAAAGAATCCTATCAATTCATAGAAAATCACAGAGATACAACAAAAGTAACTGCGTATTTCATCTGGTTTCGACCCAAAGATTGAGAAACCTGGAAGTATACATAAAGCTCTAAAACCAAAATAAAAATATGAGTGTCCTATGCAAGAATATATTTGTTGAAGCTGCGATAACCTGGTGGTTAGCTTCGACAGTGGAACCAAAAGGTACCAGGTTTGAAACTGATTTCACCAAAGATACTTCGTGCATGTGATCCCAATTCGTATGAAATCCAACGCCGAGGATCAAACGATCTATCTCTTGTGTGGCATGGAATTTGCGAGAGGTGACGTCTTTTCTCCTTATCTGACCACAGTTCAAAATTAAGAAATCCGTTCCATAATAACCCTCGCTTTTTTTAAGCGGGCTAAAAAATAAGTAAACTTGTCAAAGCGATGCATTTGTCGACACGGTTGTAAAAGACAGCATATCTCCATTATTAAGCTCAGGGCTCGTATTCTTTGTGACCCTCACTACTCAACAAAGGAGAACTGTACGTTACCAATACACAAGCCAAGTCTCAAACATTCCCAAGGGCATGATGACAGGGAGTGCAGAATCAATAATCAATATACACTTGAACATCATAGAAGTATCGATTGACAAAGACATTGTTGAAGCTCTTCCAAGGCCAACCCATTAAACTTGAGTATCGTGTTATTACAAGATCTAAACCTTGAACGAGCGGAGAAGTTATTAAACGTTCTTCAAAGATTCGCTGAATCTTTTATGGCAAATCAAATGTCATGTTTGAGTAAAGTCGGCATCAAACATGGAATTGACACAGGTGAGCATCCTCCGATAAGTCAGAGAGCTTATAAAGAATAGAAAGCCATTTCAAATGCGATGAAGAGGATATAATGCTTTCAGGAGATGTAAATCAACCGTCTGAAAAATTGTGGTACTATCAAATAGTTTTGTTCTATTAAAAAGGTAGTAAGTTAGATAGCTCTGTTGTGAAGATTATGGTAGTTGAATAAGATTTACGGAAATTTCCTTTACTCTTTTCTACGATCGATGACTCTTTGAATTGCCTCAAGAATGGACATTTTGCATGCCTTTTCTTCTATGGTGTTTTATTCTAAGCACTAGTAGATTAGAAAGAAAGGAAATAAATTTAATAAAAACAACTTTTTAAAACACACTTTTGTTGGTATACTAAATAGTGAATTTAAATTTATTTTAATAAATAAAATCCGCTATTATGGCATCTTATGGTAATGCATTATAGTGTTTAAATTATGATTCGTCGTAAGTCGTTAATGCATTATAGTCGTTACTTTTAATGTGACTATAAATCTTGCATAATGCGTTTTGCAAGATTTATAGTCTTGAATTATAAATCTTGCGCGATGCGTAAATCGCATTTTTATCAAACTGAATAGCAGATGGCGCCACCTTTACGAATCCAAATATTATTAAGTTAATTGGCTAACTGATATTTAATTTCTTAAAATATTCAATAACCATTTTCTTAAATTTTGCGTTCCATGTTAACAAACATACCGGAAAACGGGGTTACTTTGCACCGATTTTCATGGCTTCTGACATAATTTTAAGATTAGTTACATGTATTTCTATTAAAAAAAGGCTTTTCTAATTTTTTCCTCATTGAGGGATTATTAGAGAAACGTTTTGCAGCAAAATTTGGATCAAACAGTGATTTAATAATTAAATATGATTTTTTGAAATTTTGGTGAAAACTTGCATCACACGTGAAGATATTTGACTGGTTACGTTTTTTCAGTATATTACAAAAAAATTCTCTACATGCAATTATAGATATATTTATTAAAAGCCTGGGTGGAAATATACAAAAAAAATAAATTTCATAAATTCCTGATTGTAATTAACAATTTAACATCATTGTATTTCGTCAAAACAGGATGGCGTTTTAGAAATCCTTTTTTTTAATGATTGTCGGGTGTGTTGTTAATATATCTGTCTATTATCTCACCTTCTTAATAAGATAAATGTTTATTATCATTTTAAGATCTGTACTATTGACAGGAAAACCGAAGTCACTGACTTGGACTACATGTTGCAACAGTCTTTTCCTTCTCATGGCTGAAAACCAGGGGATTTCTATGTTTAATTATATAAATTAGCTTTCTTTAGAAACAAACTGTTCACCTGGGGTACCACAACAAGTTTTTGCCTCTTTAAAAATACCTTCAACTTGTGAAATCGCTTTAAATCAAGCTTCTAAGAACGCTGGTTAACATTGTTTTTATTCTTATTTAATACAAAAAATAAATTTAAAAACCAATTAGGGTTGCTGTTTATCACAAATTTCGGTGGCACAAAGAATCGGTCTTTTTCGGTGCAAAGTTACCCGAGGTCAGAAAAAAATTAATTACAACTAAACTAACAAATATAATTGGCATTCAAAGGAACGAAACGGCTTATTATCTTTCACACTTAAATGCACTGGCGCCTTCAGAAATGTCCTACTTTCCTAACCAGACACAGAGTTTTAAGCACTAAAATTTTCGATGAAAAATCGGCTCATTGTCCTTTCCTTCTGTAAGCTCCTGAATGATTGTTATATACGTTTAAGGAATGAAATACGCTTGTCATTTTTCCGAAGAAGCTATAAAAAAACCCAATCCCGTATTCCTGATCACTTTTTAAACAAATTTTGCTCTGGTGCAAAGTTACCTCCACGAGTGCAAAGTAACCCCGTTTTATGGTACTCTTTGCAAATTTCGGAATTTAAAGGGGCTTCGATGAGGTTCAGTCTCTATTAAAGGTCTCCGAAAATGAGAATGAAATTTTAAAAAAGAAGAATCCTTATCTGCTCATCCTGAAAGAGGGGAAGAAATCCTTTTATGTATACGTAGAAGAAGATGTTGGTTTTCAAGTTGAGGAGGACAAACCTTAAAGCTTTCAGACGAGCACCAGTGTCCACAGCAAGTTCTGCGCGAATGTTTATAAGTTTTCTATAACAGCTACTGTGTCACGTCCAAAAAGAACGGTTTCCATGGTAATAGCCCCTCTGGTGGCAATATCTAGAGCTAATCATTTTTATTTGTTAAATGTCTTTCCCATCTCTTTCAAGGCATCAACAAAGATACACACTTTTCTGATAAGTGGTTACGACAAAATTTCATATATTAATGACTAATATAGTAGCCCAGATCTGTCTCTCACTTATCCGGTAACGCTCTGACGTCACCAACAATAAAATTCGCGCCATAGCACTGCGAGACGTTCAACAGCATTATTTCATTGTTAGAGAACCTAAATTTCAGTAATTTTAAATTTTAAAAAATAATTGTCGTTCTAATTTCAAATTTAATAGTTCTAAAATAGTGAAATAAAATTTGTTATCGATTGATATAAAATGTATCTCGCTATTATCAATAGTTCCTGAGAAATTTTAAATTATATAAATCATATATTTCAAATTATTTTCCGTTTTTTAATAGAAAGTAGTAAATCACGTCAGTGGTATATCATGCGCGTGATATAGTTTGGATGCCACGATGCATCTGATTATTTGTTGCAATCGTGATGATATAATTCGATAATATTTTTGGCAACGTTTGTCAAGCAGAGAAGTGCAAATAATATGTACATAAAAAAATATTTCCTGTCATAAAACATATGTTTATTTTTTTTGTTTTCAATCAATGTTAAACATTTATCGCGCATATATATCTATTTAAACACGTTAAATTTGACGGGAAATCTCTCGAATGAAGAGGCAATTTGCACCCGCCATACCATGACGGGGGATTTTCTGGTTTAGGAAAGAAACTTTAAATATAGACACCCTGTATTACAAGTCGTAACTTTATTTATATTAAAACTTCATCAAAATTAGAAACATTTCAATTTGTGAACTTTCACTGCATTTACTTTTAGGTATCCCTGCTTTTTTACATTTCATAGCATTTTAACTTTGCAAACAAGTTTGGAAAAGCAGTAGATATATATTTTATTTTTGTTCATAAATCTTTTCTTCAAAATATGTCAAGAATCTTTTACAATTGAACACATTTACTTAATTCTGCAATTTTAAAATTTATCATTTTTTATTCAACCAGATATTTTAACAAATTTCAATTCTCCCGACTTTGTTTTAAAAATCTTCTAAAAATCAGAAAATTCAAAAAGCAGTAATGAGCAGACTTTCCAATCGAAATAAAGAGGAAAAATTAACAATAAAGACATCTTATAAAAATGTAACCGTAAGCTATATATTAAAATCGCATCCTCATGCTGTATGTACTCTCTATCAGTTCATAACTATTGATTCCCCCTTCCTCATTCATCACAACAATAGAATATATCCAAGTATTCACATAGCAAAGTAAGGCTATTATTTCTTAGATTTATTGAGAAGTCTTCATTACTAAACCCATTCGTATCTCTTTCCCATAACAGAATTAGGCTCGTTAATCTTTCGCCCATTTTGACTGCAGAATGGAGCTTGCAGATAAACTGATGATTCATCAGACGCACAGAGAAGGAAAATTCAAATGAAGTTAATCTAGGAAATATTTAAGAGGCATTATTTTAACCAGGATTGTGGATTCTGAAATCTAACATTAAGTAAAGGCAAGCTTTTCAGACAATTAATAATTCTTATTCAAAATTTTAATTCTTAGTTGATCATGCTTAAGATCGTCATGTTACGAGTAAATTCTAATTATAATATATTCTTTTGATTATTTCTGTGCAATTTAATATCACATTGTCCATTTGTTGAATGTGAAATGAAAAAGAAATGTGAGAAATTCAAAATTATAAAAGATTTGTTTAAATTTACTTCAGAAGTAAGCAACTGACTTTTCATTCTTATACTATCTGTTGTTAATATTTACATAAGGTACCTTTAGAGTGCATTTCAATGTAATTCAAAGTTCAAAACAATTGGGAATGCTACCAACAGACCCATTTTTTCATTTCGAAATATTGTGCAAGTTATTTGAAATAAATCATCACCTTTATTGAACTCTAATTTGCTTGTATCAGTTGAATGTTATAAATAATATTAACCCACGAGAGCTATCGTGAATTGGACTCGCACGAGTGAACGCGAGGAGTGTGATATACCAATGTATTATATACTAATAAACAAGCTAGAATATATAATATCTCATATATATTACATGTTTGAATTACTAATATAACAGCCCAGATCTCTCGGTAACGCTCTGACGTCACCAAAAATAAAACTCGAGTCATAGCACTGCGAAACGTTCAACAGCATTATTTCATTGTTAGAGAACCTAAATTTCAGTAATTTTGAATTTAAAAGAATAATTGTCGTTCTAATTTCAAATTTAATATCTCTAAAATAGAGAAATAAAATTTGCTATTGATTGATATAAAATTTATCTCGCTATGATCAAAAGTTCCCGAGAAATCTTAAATTATATTAATCGTATATTTCAAATTAATTTCCGTTTTTTAATAGAAAGTAGTAAATTACGTCAGTGGTATATCATGCGCGTGATATAGTTTGGACGCCACGATGCATCTCATTATTTATTGCAATCGTGATGATATAATTTGATAATATTTTTTGGCAACGTTTGGCAAGCAGAGAAGTGCTTTGTTTTGAAACTAGATTTTCTATCTATCTAGATTATATCTTCTAGATTTTCTAGATTTTTTGAATAAAGAAATATGTAAATAAAAAATTTATATTTCATATCATAAAACATATGTTTATTTTGTTTTCAATCAATGTTAAACATTTCTCTCGCATATATATCTATTCAAACACGTCAAATTTCACGAGAATTCTCTTGAATGAAGAGGCAATTTGCACCCGTCATACCATGACGGGTTATTTTTCTAGTTTATAATAATATCTCATATGGAAAGCATTATTATATTCGACAAAATCAAGAAATTAAGTGAAGTTATAATGTAATTGAATGAAGAGTAGAAATCACATTTAACAAAGTGTATTTTTCAAATTACATCCTCTAACTCCTTAATTTCTCCTTTCATTCTTTTCTATTCATTTTTTTCCATTTCATCATCGAAACAATAAATACATCCCAGTAATCTTCTCAGTGAAGTAAAGCAATCATTTCTTAAATGTATTGAGAAGAATTTATTACGAAAGCCATTTGTATCTCAATCCGCTAGCAGAATTAGCGTCGTTAATCTTTTGTCTGCTTTGATTGCTGAATGGAAGCTTGCAGAGCAATTGATGATTCACTAGACAGTCGTGAAATGAAAATCCAAATGAAGCTTACAATGAAAATATTTTAACTTGCGTCACGAATGCAGATTCTGAAATCAGACATCCAGGGAAAGATGACTATTCATTTCCTTTCGAAGGTAATTAAGGACTTCTATTCAAAATTTTAATTCGTAAGTAATCACTCCTTAAAGATTGTCTTGGAATATTTCAATTAGGACATATTCGTTTTGAATATTTCAGGATAATTAGATTTGAAATACTGCATTGTTGAATTTCAAAAGAAAATTTAATTAATTTTGTAAGGTTTTTATAAAACTGATCTCAGAATAATGTAATTAACTGCTAACTTTTAACATTTTTATGACAATTGTTTTTTGAAAACTAATGCTAGAAACTAATTTCATTTTTCATGTAATGTGATAAAAAATATCACCCTTTTATATAAGAATAAAATAAATATAAATTAATTGAGCCAACTTATCGTAATTATCGAGAAAAAAAATTTCCTTTTATAATTGAATGGAATTAGTTATAGTTAGGCTTGCCAGACGTCCCGATTTGACCGGGACAGTCCCGGTTTTCAGACAAAATCCCGGTGTCCCGGCCGGTTTACGTCACGTCCCGGTAAAAATTAAATTTGATTATAGATGACCAAAAAAGTCTAAAAATAATTAACTGCGAAGGATTATTTAGGATAATTACTTTATCATTTATTTCACTGTACTGTATGAAAAGTGAAAAATATAGAAGAGCGATGGTCTGCTAATAAATAATATTGTCATCGTATCGTCTTGTCTCGCCAATCGTGACCATGCCTTCTGCTTACCTGGGACATCAGCACCAGTTGAGAGAATATTTTCTTTGATGAACAACGCATGGACTGATGATAGGGGTTTGATGAAGGAATCTACAGTTAAAGGCTTGATGACATGTATAATTAATATTGGAATAGCTTGTGAAGAGTTTTGCAACACGATTAAAAACAAAAAAGACTTTCTAAAAAAAGTCCCAGCCAATGAAAAGTACATGTAAATATTGTTCAAATTTTTATTCCTCATTCAAAGTGTTTCTCCTTACTTAAGTAACTTACTTAAGTTACTTACTTAAGTCACTCTCCTTACTTAGTATAAATATTAACGTGTAACAAATAAAATGTTTAAATTTTTATGCTTGTGTCATTTATTATTACCCCTGGTTTAGGTTCCTAATCAGTAAAAAATTTATTCATATCATTGAGAATAAACTACCCTCTAAAACACTCTAAAAACCCGGAAAGGGTGTGTACCCTTGAATACACGCGACGCTGGGGGACAATCCGGTGTCCCGGTTGAACATTTCAGAAATCTGGCAAGCCTAGTTATAGTAAATGATTATGAACTAGTGTAAAAATTCTCTTGTTTTCATCATAAGTTTATCACTTGGGCTAAGAATAAATTAACATGTGAGCATATATAATTGCGACTAAAAGTGTCAACATTGTTTTATAATTTTCCTTTCATAGAATGAAGCATTTAAAAATAGTATAAATGTATTTACAGGTTGTTCGTAATCAGAGTTCAATTTTGAAACTCAATTAAATTAAAAGTACAGAACCAAATTCGCTTAATATGGAAATATTAAAAACCACATGTTGTATAACTGTAAATAGAATGTCCATTTAAGTCCTGGATCCATTTTTCCTTACCTCCTGAAGGACGACAGTAGCAGGCATGATAGTGGTGTCTAGGTATAGTTAATGGTTTTGGGTAACCTGATGAGAGTGCTTACAGACACTTACACTACTTACAAAATTAGGAATTAGCGTTTTTGTCTCAAAAATGGTAAGACATACGAAAAAAGATCATCTACAAAGTTGTTGAGGTTGTCGATTTAGTACAAAGATACCATATGCAAATTAATGCTAAGGGTATTTTCGTATAGTTGAACTAAACTGTGATTGACCTTTCTGGGTGTATCTTGAAGTGTCTTAGAAACAGAAACTCTTAAATTCAAATTGTCGCTGTTCTGAAGTGAAAAGCTCAGGATTTTAGTAAGTACACTTTTTCTTTTGCTTCAATAGGAAAAGCAATAGTCATTTTGGAACGCATATATCTCTTCTTGTTTGAAGAGAAATTTGCAAAAATTAAATATGACCGGTAACATTCAAAGCATGCAACATGATGGGATTCTAACTCGCATCGTCTAGCATACCTAGACAAGTGAATGAGACAAAGACGCATAATAAAGTCATCTCCGGTTTATCCAAGCGACTTCGGAGAACTTACGTATACCTGAGATAGAAGTCTAACTTAAATAATATACGATGGTAGGTTATTTTTTGGACGACTTTCAGGGGAAACTGGTCCGCATTCATGTCTTCTTGAAGCGCAAACCATTAAAACCTCAGTCCTACCTCAGCAAACACCATGTAGCAAAAGTGCCCGTCGGTGTACTATATTTAGGGTGAGTGAGTGAGTGATTGGGGTTTTATGGCACAAGGGCCAGAATTGGCCAAGCTGCGCCAAACATTTGTTTAGATTTGCGCCAAACTATGTAAAAAAAAATGCAAGATAAAAATGTGGAACTGATGTATAAAAAAGTGTAAACATTAAAAAATGTTAAAAGTGTTTAAATGAGAGGATAAAAGCCAATTGATTTTAAAAAAGGTAAAAGGTGAACATGAGGAGTCTTTCCAAGTAAATCGGTTAAGGAAATAGAACTGGATTGAAAGTAACGTAACCGTAGAGAGTTAAAATTGGGGCATTCAGAAAGGATATGGAGGACTGACATAATGCAATTGCACTGGGTACACATTGGTGCCTGTTCTCCCATCAGCAGATGACGATGGGTGTATCGAGTGTGACCCACTCGTAACCTAGTGATAATTGTATCCGCTTTTCTATTAGTTAGAGTAGGCCAAGTTTCCAAAACTGGCTTAATTGAGCGAAGTTTATTCATTGACTGGGAGTTCCAGTGGTTCTCCCATCTTGAGTGTAAGGCGAGATTAATGTAGCATTTAAAATCTTTTAAAGGAGTAGAATTGTCCAGGACTGCGGATGCATTTTTCGCGGCTATATCAGCTATCTCATTGCCGGAAATGCCAACATGAGAGGGTACCCAGCAAAGAAGAATTGAGAATCCCTTGCACACAAGACGGTCGTGCAAATCTAAAATGCTAAAAGCTAGTGGATGACTGTGACGGTGCAATGAAGACAAAGCTTGGAGAACACTGAGTGAGTCAGAGTAGATAATATAGTTATCTGCAGGGTAGTTTGATATCTCTGATAATGAATGGAGAATAGCCCTTATTTCAGCCGTAAAAATAGAACATGAGGGATGAAGTTGAAATGAGAGTGTTGAGTTAATAAAAACACATGCAAATGAAGTTTGAGTAGTGGTTTTTGAACCATCTGTAAAAACTGGTATGAAATTATGGTAAAGTTCACGATGATGTGCAAAAAGTTGTAAATAAATGTCACTAGCTGTGTTAGTCTTGTCATAGTTCTCAAATGGATTTAAAAATTTCAATCCGTGAGGAATCCAGGGTGTTAAAAGAATAACTGGATTTGGTAAAAGCTGTGCAGTATCTAAATTGAAATCGTGGAGAAAACCAGCAGCTCTGGTAAAAAACGAGGGGACCACAGATGGTCTAGCATCCTGAAGACGCTGAAGGAAGCGACTTTGCTTGTAGTTAAAATATGGATGATTCGGGTTTGTCAAAATTTTAGAAAAGTAATGAAGGGTGAGCATTTGACGTCTGTGTTCAAGTGAAGGTTCATGGCATTCGACGTATAAACTTTCGACTGGAGAGGTGCGAAAAGCACCACTACAAAGTCGGAGGGCAGAATGATGAATTGTGTTTAATTTCTGTAAGACACTCTGTCGACTATATTTAGGATAATATGGATTAAAATCACAGCAGAATAACTTTTTTACTCCGATTAGCATTCCTCAATCAGATCACACTCAACTTGGCCAATAGTTGGCGTAACATACGGCAGCAACATCTAATGTAAAAATGAACATAATTTTTGTAACATAACGTGTTTTACCAACGAATTACCTTGCGTATGTCGAAATATTTCTTCTGTGCCCAAACGTATTTTTAATCTATCTTTCTGACTCAAAGAAACTGAGACGAGTCCGCTGTTGACGTTCCTTTTTGTTATTCTCACAGTTTATCTCATAATTAAACAGAAAAGTTAATATTTCACTAACTTCAGGGCTCCATGCCATCAACAGCAGTTCTATCATTATTTTGCTATAGAATGATTCTATGGCAAAATAATGAGAAACCGCCGGATAAATGAGCGGGTTCTCGCTTTTCCTAGGGGTATAGTAATGGTGCTGGGTTGAGTTACCTCCATTCCGATGACAGGGCGTACCTCCGTTGGGAGGGGTTGGGCCGTGGTCGGTGATGGCTACTAGGACTCCGACCTTAGTTCCCGACTGCTGTTGTGACGCCGGTTATTCAAGGGCTTCTCATGCCTAGGCAGGATGGGGATAGCTCCGTTGAGATTCTCTATAACGATATCATCTTTCGTCTCAAAATTTCCTTTAACATTTTAATCAGATGATTAGATTAAATGATAAAACAATTCTTGTAAATATAAAGATAATCCATGCTGTGACCAGAGATTCATCAAGTATGCCTTGTATATTTAAGAATTTATTTTGTTTCTGGCAGTAAAAACGCACCTGATGTGATAACAAGATAAAAAGCAATTAGATAGCAAACGCAGTGACATATTTGGTCACTGTCATATGATTTAAATTCACTTCATATTCTTGGAAATCGTTTATTCAAACTATCACAATATAGTTTTAGATTGTTTCATGTAGTTTTTTTTAATCTCAAGCAACATACGAAAAGATATTCAACGGTTATATACAGTAAAGATATACAGTGTGCCCGCTAAAATCCGTTGTCACCCCAATAATTTCTAAATGGCAAGAGCTGTCATAAAAGTGGGGGTCTAGGTATAGTAAAGTTGCCATGCGCTACGCAAGAAAACCGCTTACAGCGCCACCTGGAGGAAAATGTGGAGTTAGCGTTCTTACCTCAAAAACGGTACGATATACGGAAAAAAAAGTCAATTACGAAGTTGTTCAGCATCATCGATTTAGTAAGAGAAGACACCTTCCGTACATAATGTCAAAAATAAGAGGCGTTAAATACATATTGTTTGGTTCGCAACTCCCAAAATTGTAACGCGACATAACGCGGAAGAAAAGAGAAAAGGAAGGACGTTATATCCGATTTTCTAGAGGATTTGCCGTTGAGAGACCTCCGGAATGTATGGTTCCAACACGACGGCGCCCCTCCGCACAAGATATCAAGTGTCCAACAGAACATTAGTGACATATTCCAGCAACAAGTCATCGGTATGGTGGTTGCGTATAATGGCCTCCACGTTCACCTGACCTGATCCCATTGGACTTTTTTCTGCCGGGATGCATCAATCAGCGAGTGTATGCAACCCCTCCACCAACATTGCAGGAATTTCGAAACCGTATTACGGATGCTTGTGCCAGCGTGTCACCTGCCATGTTGTACAATGTGCAGCGGGAAGTGCAGTCCCGTGTCCAGATGTGCATTGTTGCTGAAGGACACCATTTTGTGCATGACAGATAGATGAGCGTCATTTCCGATAAGTGCAGTTTTGTTCAACGCGATCAAACAAATGTACGTTTTGTGATTTTCATTTGTATCATTTTTATGCGCAAGATATTTTTTTGTAATAAATCGATGATGCTGAACAACTTTGTAATTGACTTTTCCCCCTATTTCGTACCGTTTTTGAGATCAGAACGCTAACTCCGAATTTTGCGGCCAGGTGGCGCTGTAAGCGGTTTCCTTGCGTAGCGCATGGCAACTTTACTAAACCTAGACCCCACTTTCATGACTATAGCTCTTGCCGTTCAGAAATTATTGGAGTGACATCGGACTTTAGCGGGCACTGTATACATATATTCCACATTAAGGCTTAATGTTTGTTCTGTTATTAGCATTGGATATAACTAACATATTTGAATAAATTAATCCAGAGGAAAATCACAATGATGCAATAGATAAATCCGAATACAGAGGTGAAGCACTCCTCAAGAAATTTGATCTTACTTAATATCATAAGATATCTCCGAAAGAATCACTGTCTTCATCAAAGAACTTACTTTTTTTATCACACAGAAAGGATCTGCCAAACATAATCGCCTTCCTTTGTTGCGATATTCCTGGAGATTCCAGAATATCTTCTTAAAGAAATCTCGTAACCCAGTTTCACAAATACTAAGGACTGTCTTCACTACCATGGGAATTAATATAATGAAGACAGAGTATTTGCTAACAAAAGACTTATTATTTCCACGTGGATAAAAAGCTGCAAGTTGTTTGTCTAGAAGTTTCTTTGTTAAATTATTAAGTTTTTGCTGTGTTAAAGATGTTATTGACACAACCCCTTCAAAAGACTGCAAAATTATCTTCTTAAATAATTGAGTAAATGTACAAAATGAAAAGAGAAAGAATGCTTTGGCACATAAATTGTTGCGCCGATTTAAAGTATTTTTTCTTTCATCATTTATGGATGTAGTCTTTTTGTATTTGTAATAACGTACAAATGACTTAACTGTTTTCAAGACAATTTGCTTTTCGCTTTAAATATTTAATGATGTTGACAATTTTACAAATGGACATTTAGAGGAAAATAAAGATTATGTTATACAATAATTGGAACAAAAGCTATCTTAGAAATATAATTTTGCATCGTGAGTGTTCTCTTTCTCTGAAACAACGAAAATTTGGAAAGCTTTTTGTTTCAAAATAGACATACTTTGATAAAATAAACATTCAACTATAAAAAACATAATATTAATATATGAAGCAATGTGTTTTTATTTGTCAACAAAAAGAAGGCCTTGGAATAATGTTTTCGTAGGAAACTAAAGTAATAATTTTATTTCGAATTTCAGTCACTGAAAGTCGAATATACATATTTCCTCCAAAATATTTGTCGAAATATTTATTTTTAATTCTGGGACCCATACAAGCCTTTCAAACAAAAAATTAATACTTTTATGTTATAATAGGTAGTTATCTTCTAATAATAATAATTCTATATTGTATTTATATTCAGTTTCATTTTACTTTCTCATAGTTGTCATTGAACGATAAATAGTATTTTAATGTGAAACTCCCTAAACATGGCTTTTTTCGCTGGGTCGTTTGCCCTACTAGCAATAGACAGTTATCCATTCGTAGTCTGTTATGCCATGAATGGGCAACTTTCCCGTGAATAGGCCTTGTAAAAATAATGTCAATAGTAAGAGCGAATGTCGTCTGGCAGCTAACTGTACGTTTTCTGAAACGATATGTTTTTACTGTAAAATGCGCAATATATTTAAATATAAAATAGGAATGACTTACATATTAAGGTTATTAATTAACTGTTTCAGGGCCGAATTTTACTTTTAACAGCATTTGACATTAAGCGTGCTATGCTTCGATAAGATAAATTTTGACTTCAAGAATGATAAATTTTTATTTCGTCAAGATTATATTCTTGTTTTCAAAAAGTCCGCCTTTGTTTAAGTCTGAACAGAGTTCGACGTCATCCTGATAAAACACTGATCACTGAAAAATTCACATTATTTGTAAAGATTCTTAATGGTGTTAATTCACGTTACCTCATAATAACACGGAAAATGTAACCGGGCGTTACATGTAGCCTTGTTGCAAGCTATGAATTAACTAAATTCATATTCTTGTGTTACACGTCCAGTGCACCACCAAGCTTATATAACTTTTGAGTTAATCACTATCTCTTTGGAAGTAGAATCAAAGTGCATTTAAGCACCTAGACAAAACATTACAAAAATAGCTTTCAAAGCAAATATACATTTTAAACATGTTTTACTCCCCACAAAAGAAGCATTTGAAAACAAAAAGGCAATGCAAGTTTGACGTGATGCAAAACCTTGAGATCAGCTCATAATATTTGATTGTAAATTTGTGAACAGGTCAAACGACATCAACGGCTGACATAATTTATAGTATTTCATCATATACATATTTGCAAGCATTCCGACGTTACTTATAAAAACAAATCTGTTATAAGTTCAGAAGACAGGCAATGGCATTTGTCCGTAACAAACAATTCACTACCGAAAGCCGTTACTATCCGAAAGAAATCGTCGGCACTTAGGAACTTCACTATCATTGAATTTTTCCAAAGCTGGACACAGTACTAGGTGTACCGGTTAATAATGCGGATTTTCTTCAAGGGAAGGTTTGGCAGGAGCATGGCGCATGCCATGTGATCGTAGTGAGAACAAGCTTCACAGCCGTAGACTTTACATGTTCTAAAGGTGGGAACATTTGACTTGATATATTTGGACTGATATTTGTTCGTAAAACGTTCCTGACATTCATGGGAAAAAAGAGCCTTTGCGGGAAATATTTCTTTACTTTATTGTGAAAAAAATTACATCTGAATGTTATAGTATACTGCGGGATGCGTGTGGTGAACAAGAACCATCGCAAAATACGTGTGAATGCTGATTTAAACGGTTTAGGAAACTATTATGGAAAGAAGAGAATTCTGTGTATTTAGTCGGACCTGGAGGATATGGTATATCACGAGCTTCTGAAACCTAGTGAAACCGTCAATAGTGCTCTTTACCAACAACAAATTGTCAATTTGAGTCACACAATGATCGGCCAACAACCGCAACGGGTCACACGTCCCATTTTGCCTCCTGACAACGCAACATACGTCCAAACTAGTGAATAACCCAGCTAAATTATAATCTGCAGAAAAGAATTTTTTTTGAAGTTTTTTTAGGATTTCTGCAGATTTTTTGAAGTCAGAAAAAATCTGCATTTTTTCTTCAATTTAATTTGCATAAAATCTACAAAAAAAATTCTTATTATATTTTTCTCTAAATATTTTGCAGTCTTTTGTAAAACAGAAAAATCTGCATTTTTTTCTGCAATTTAATCTGAATAAAATCTGCAAAAATAAATTCTTTTATATTCTTTTCTTTAAATATCCTGCAGATTTTTTAAGACAGCAAAAAATCTGCATTTTGTCTTCAAATCAATTTGCACTTATTTAGCAGATTTTCACAGCATCATTAATCTTGAATCTGTTGATTTTTTAAAAAATTTACTGCAATTTCATAATATATGCATTTCTCTAAATAAATATTTTGTACCATATTCTCTAATATTGCAGCTTTATTTTCCAAAGGATATAAAACAAAATTAGAATGTAATTATCATTATTGTTTCATTTTACAGCAGACAGGAGTTTCATCAGTTCCTTTTTCAATTAGGGATATCGACCATATACTTGTATAGAAAAGGAATGCATCAGCAGAAAAAATTTCCCAATCGAAAATCGTCTTAGGCACTAAATTTTTTAAATATGCCACTGAAAAATGAATTCTAAATTAATCTTTAAAATAAATATTTGAGGTTTTACCATTTTAAACTTCTCCACCATAATTTAATTAATTTCCAATTAGTTTTCCAACTGTCTTTCTGACTAGCTATTTTCCTCCAAAGAGAAGGGAAAAGTGGAGCTTGCGCACTTTGGATGGAAGGAAGGCTTATCAGAAAAATAAAAGGAGAAAACGAATCTATTGAAACAGAGAATCTAAATTACTGAACAAAAATATTACTAATCTCATCTATTACTCATCTCTACGACTTTGAAACACGTATTCTGACCATGGTTGATTTTTACATCACTAAATGGCGCCACTAGAGCTATGGTGACGTTAAAACTCAAATAGATGGTTTTACCCCACCCCCATCTCGTGTAGTCCAGTGTGGTCACGTGGTTAATGTTCCTGCCTACCAACGCTATGACCGCGGGATCGAATCCCGGCCAGGATGAGTTTGAAGTTTTGTCACAATCTGAATCGACATCGTACAAGTAAGTTGAATTACAAATTAGATTAATTAAAATTAATAATTAAACCTCGACTGCAGAAAATCTGAAGGTACTTGGAACATAGTTTTCTTCAGATATTCTAAATTTCTTTTCTGCAGAAAATCTGAAGAAAACATGTTCCAAATACCTTCAGATTTTCTGTAGCTTTTTTAAAAGATTTTTTGCGGTATTTTTTTAGCTGGGAAACATGTTAAAAGATTATGCCTAGGAAGTATTACCCCACCCGTTGTTCTCACCAGTCCTTGCGCCGTCCAAATTTTACTCGTTCCGGTCGATAGCCCATGCACTATATCAACAGGATTTCGGAACGTACGTCGATGTGACCCAATGGAGTACTCATTGGTTTGCCTCCAAACAAGCAAAGTTTCATACGGGCGGTATCCAAATCTTACTTGACAGATGGAAAAAATGCGTTGCTAGAAATGGGCACTATTTCGAGTAAAGCATTACATTAGTTTCTCTTCCATTTCTCGTGTTTTTATCCCATCCAAAATCCTCACTTTTAAACGGTAAACTAGATGTTATAGGATAGCGCTCAACTAGACCCGCCCATTTTTAGCATACACTATGCTGGGTTTTGCATCATATAGAATTATTCAGCCTTTTACCTTGGTTCTCAATTGTAAATCGATAGTGAGAAGCGGGTATAGGGGCGAACACCTATATACCAGCTTCTTTACTTGTGTGAAAATATCGATACCAGAGACCCAAAATAGAACAGGCGCCAGTAGATTAAATACATTGAAACTGGACTATTGGTGACTTTTGACCAGCATTGCGACTAGATGAATCACCCTATATTTGTGCTGGCATTTTGATGTTACTAGGAGGCCCGAAGATCGTTGTAGTTTGAGGATGGGAGCTCAATGCTTTGGAAGAGTATTTCGAAGAACATTATTGAACTACTGGTGCTAATCAACATTCAGATAGAAATTTGGACCCTATCACTATTTTGGATGACAATGACGTCCTTTACATGTACTTCCTACATAAAAACGGTCTAATCACTGAGCCTGACAAAAAAATGACAGTTGTAGTGCTTATCGCAACAATTGTATTGATGTGTTTAGAACTAGTCCAGAAACAAGAGTCAACTCATTGCCTCACAAGGTAATTTACCAGCAAATTTGCCAGACCTTAACGTCATAGAGAATATTTGAGACGATTTTGAATGTTCTGTCAAGAGGAGTGTTTCACGTCCCAAGCAGAATAGGCACCCCGATACATGGACGAAAACTAAATATCCTGCCACGTAAGATGTACATTGTAATGAAGATCCATACTATGGCAACCAAGTATTATTTCTATAATATCTGATTTTGTAATTTCTTAGTTAGTGACTAGATAATAGATAAAATGCATTTTGGAATTTATTATGTACTGTAAAGTAACGTGAATTTTCACCGACAATCACAATAAATAACAGATTTGTTTTATCTGGAAGATTGTTTATGTAGTTATATTAACCCTTCACCAGAGTATCCCGACATCAGTTCGCGCATTGAATTATGTCACTTTTACACTTATAATCTAAAATGAAGTCATTCATAGGCGTTATCATTCGTACAAATATTAAAGGTAATCAATTAACATCTAAAGCATTCTATGGGCTCTAAGTTGAATCAATACGGCAACACAATATCTAAAACAGAAGGGTATCATATAATGAGACGATTCAGAATACTACACTGTTAAAGCGTTAATGTCTCATTTCTAAAGCTTCACCAGGACTATTTTAAGGCAGACTTATAATTTTCAAACACGGTGATATTATGAGGATGGCACGTGGATCTGCATGTCCCTCTCCAAATTTTCTCAAAACATCAATGGCAGAAATTTATCTGGTAGAAAAGCCTGAAGGCCGTTAAAAATGACTACTAAGGAAAAAAAGTGTCTATATGAGCATATGTGCGTCTATTTTTTATTTCTGAAATAATTTTTCCTCAATTTACATCAACACTTATTCTATATACCGTAAGAAAATTCTGTGAGCACCTTATGTAGTTCAGTCATCTGGAAACCTTCATTAATTATACATATATATAAAACTAAATTCTATGCGTGTACCTAAATAATTACTCGATAAACTATTGTTAAGTCCTTAAATATAAATTTCATATTCCATTAGCCTCTTGCTTTCAAAAATAAAAATGTCTGCGTAATTCCAGCCATATTTAAATCGAAAAATATAAAAAAATCATTTTAATTTACTTATACTAATACAAAATTATTTTATATTGAACATGTATAGTAATAAAATATTTTTTTAATTTTATTTACTATTCATCTTTTTTAATAATTCAATCATTCAATAATAAGACGAAGTTTTTTATAAGCATTCAAAAGTATATGATAAATACTTTTTACTAAGCGGAGTTTTAAGACCTTTTTCTCACTAAGCCCTTTCCTTTTTCATGAGAAACCATTGCAACTTTAATGCATCCAAACATAAGAATAATTTTTAAATTCTGTAATTACTCATTCGAAAGAAGGTTTTAATTCAAATAGTTATTACTTAAGCTTCAACTTTTCTCAAAATATTTTTCTAGTTCCATTTAACACACATTACTTAAAAATGAAAGAGCCTAATCATGAAGAAACAAGTTATTGCAGTAGAAGTAAGTGGGAAAACTTAGGGGGGAAAAAAACCCTCCCATCTTTTCGGCTCATAAAGAAAGTCGTGAGGCCACGAATGCTTTTGAAATTGCTTCTAGACTATTTTTTATCGCATTCAAAAGCAGGCTTAACACTGCTTTGAGTTATTTTTCAGTAAATTGGAAAATATTTTGAAGAAAGTGTATAAGCAAAAGGAATCATGTTCCAGTGTAAAGAAATGAATTCGTGCCCAGACGAGATTTTTCATGTTTTTCAAATTCTTTCTTGTCACTTGCTTTGAATCATCTTCAAGTTATAAGAATTTACAATGAAAATACATTCGACTCTTATTATTAAATGCTTTGAAAATAAGCAGCAGCAAATAAGCAAATGATATAATTTGGTTTTGAAACACTTTTAAAATTTTAGTCAATATACCGAAGATTTGTACTTTGAGCTTTACTTGTGGTGGAATAATTAAAAGTTTTAGTAAAACTTAGTCAATTTTTTTTGTCTTTTTCAAAAATTGTTGAGTTCTAAATCTATCGTCTTTTCATGAATAATATAAGCCTCTGAGAATTAGAAATAATAATAAACATATTTTTGATAAATTATTGCCGTAAATGACATTTATTTTTACTTTATTTATCTTAAACAGCGTTTTATTTCTTGATTCCGACATCCAGATTTAGACATAACTTTTTCAGCATTACATTTATTCATTAAAAAAGAGATAAAATATAATTTTCTACGTCATTTAAAGCCTTTTTAAAATTGGTAGTACACGCCCATCTTTGACAGTTTAGAAATTTGCTGTTGTGAGACGATTAGTGTGGACGGACATCCTGTATAAAAATCGCTTAAAAATTCGTTAAATTCATTACTTGTTTGTGATCCTGCATCGCAACATTAAAATTAAACTTTTACTTTAAAAAATGAAAAAAATTAACATTATTACACTTAATAAAAACATAGAATAAAATTTTCAGAAACAGAATTTTAATATTTGATTGTTTAAAGGCCTTGTAGCGAAAGTAATTTTATTTTCCAATATACGATTGTATTTTCTAATTTGATTTTGATCTTAATTTGGTATTGAAAGCATATCGTACACTGATAGAAATTTTCACTAAATTAATTATGGTAAGTTTCTAAAACCTCTAGTTAATCGATATTCACAAAGGTATATTATAACATCAATGCATCGTACATCTAATATTTTATTTAGAAACAAATTATTTCTGCTAGCAGAAATCATAATCTACATTAAATAGACTTCAAAAATTTTACTTTGAATATAATCTGCCAATTACAATAATTTTAATAATTTATAGCAAAGGTTCTCAGAAGTGTAAAAGGGACACCCGATTTTTTTGAAATTTCATCTCACCTTTGAACCACTTCATACTAATCATGTACAAATCATGTTTTGAAATTTAAAAACTATCTCATCACTCATTAGTTCTTGAAAGCTGGGAGATCAACTTATTGATATTCTCCAAAAACATAGAGCATTATTGAATCACAGTAAATACGACGGATTTCCAATAAAAGTCAAAATGTACATGAAAATTGCTGCTCTTTCAAAAATGTCCGGAATATTTTAATAAATTAATATATGAAATTTGTTGTTATTCATTAATTTAAAAAATGCCAATATTTCAATCACGAAGCAAGATTCGCGATATTCTGAGGCATTAATACCTATAAAGCTTTCATTTAAGAGGCAAATTAATGAAGAAGTTTCAAAATTCGTTATTTTAAATATAAATAAATGAGTAATTTCCTAAGCAATTATAACCTCAATGCGTCTGTTGAAATCCTAAAATTGGCCTTCATACTTCTTACGTTTTATGATTCCAAATTGCCTTGAGATATAAAAAAATTAGCAAATTTATTTCCACAAATGAGAATTGCTTTTTCTAAGAAAAAACAATGAAGAACATTTTTCAAAGAAAAAACAATTTAATTTTTTTTATTCATTTGTTTTCTGCATGACCAAATAATTAAGTATCAAAAATAAGCGCGGATTATATATATACAAAAATTAGAAAACGAGAACGAACAGAAAATCATGTCATTAAAATTTAGATTATTAATTTATATACGTTTACAGTGTGTCCCAAAAAAAGTGGAAAAAGCACTTATTTCCTTAAATATTGCACGTAGACACATACTTCCAATACAAAATTTTATCGAATAAGGTAGGAATTTATGTGAAAACTATTTGGCTTCTGTAGAAGTTGAAAATAAAAAGTTAAGAAATTTAAATTTTTATACAGCCCCTATAGAGCAAAAATGTCAAGAGTAAAATGTTCCTCTTACACTCATCTATGTATAAACTAAGTTTCACGATTCTATCAGCAAAACTTGCAGAGACATATTAATTTTTAAATTTAAAGGGACTACTCCCAAATTTACATGGAGGTGCTTATTGCAGAAATGTAAATGTATTCAACATAGGAAAACCGAAAAAGGCAAATATTTACATCATGTAATCGTCATTGATTGAAGAAAATTTGCCAATGATGCAATTGTTACTCAGTTTCATTGGCATATAGTTGCAACTATCGACTTGTTAAAGAATGGAAGGACCACATGAGAAAATAAAATTTAACATAAAAAAAGAAAAATAGCCTAATATTGGAAAAGTATATTATTTTTTTTGCTCTCAGCGTTGTGCGTATTATTAAGTTTTACCTAATGGCAGTAGTGATTCGTCCTTTAGAGGTGCAGAACTCACTAAAATTATTTTAAAAATTCATATTTCCGTTGTTATTCTTATATGCTTACTTCTCCACTTTGAGAGGTCGATTATCAACGAAAAAGATAAAAACGAGAAAAGAAAACAGAAAATTAATAAAAAAGCAAGACAGACACAGGATGGGCTACGCAGCAATAGAAAGCACTAAAATTCGCTCTTTGCATACAACTAAGTGACATAATGGGCGAAGGTGAATAGCTATCCTTCCTGTCATAAAACTTAGTCAGAACTGGATTTTCGGATGCTCATGTTTTACGCAAGGCCAAATAATGTTCGTTTCCCCCCCCTTGAATCTCACTTTTTGTTGGCCTTCGCGCTCTTAATTTCATTTCTTTTTCATTGGCTGTGTTTAGGTTTCGGATTTCTTTTAATGTTGCCCCAACGGGAACTTGGCTTGTTACTTCATATTTAATTTCTCTTGTTAAAAGTCACTCATCGAAAAGAAAGAACTGTGATTTTTAAAATGCAATTCAGATAACTGTAAGTTCGGACTATTTGAAGGTAAAGCTATTTTCCAAAAATTGTATTTCATTTGTATTCTAGTAATATTTTTATACCGCTACTCGTTTCTGATCAGATGAGCAGTCATTGCCGATATATCACCGTGGATATTTTTCGAAGTTTCCCAAGATCAACTATTTTTGTAAATACTTCAATTAATGTATTATTTGACTATTTTTTAGATTTAACAAGAGTTAACAAATGCATTGTTATTTCCCAACTCCGCCCTTTAAATAATTTATTGAAATATGTATACTACACCTAAAATGTACTGCGAAACACTGAATCAAACAGCGGCGAAAGGTTGGGAAAAGTGGTCTAAGTCAATAAACATGTCTTATTATACTTCTGCAAGTTTTTCATACAGAAGCGTGCAACTTTTGTATGTGAATAGATGATATAAATATTATAGAAACATTTTACTAATTGGCATTTTTGCTCTACGGGGACTGTGCAAAAATTTAATATTTGTAACTTTTATTATCAATCCCTTTGGATATCAAAGTACTTCCATACAAATTCTTAGCTTATTTGATGAAACTTTGTAATAGGAAATTGTTAGACAATACATTTATTTTTCTAGATATTATAGGTTCTATAATAATAATTATTCGCAAATTAGTTTAAATTGGGCTCATTGCATTAGATAAATAAAACTAACCGTTAACCGCTACTGAAAGTATTAACTATGTCTCGTGACTCTACCTTTAACCGTCAAACGTATTGCGTCAGCACTGTTGAACGCGTTTGCATCAACATCCCACGTGTATTTTTAGTTAGTTTTCAGAATCTGTTCATTTTTTTTAAATGTGTGATTTCCTTTCAATCTTTTGTTTTTCTGACACTGTTTTTGTGGTTTTTCTTTTCATACGCGTGATTTCTTTTCTTTGTTTTTTCGGTGTTCCAGGGAAGCAAACTTTTTCAGCATTTAGGCTAAAGTTTGTGTTGAAAACACCGAAAAATACACGCTCGTACGGGATTTTCCTGTTGAAAACGCATCCTATATGTTAGTGTTCTGTTCATTATTTGACTGTTCTCTTTTTTTACAATAGTTTTGTATATTTTCTCTTTTGTTAATATTTCTCACTGCTCGGATGTACTGCTGCAATGAGCGCATTCACCGGGTTAGGTGAAAGATTTTTCTTTTTCTAATTTTGTTTACCATAGTGTTACTGGTTTTCTCCTCCTATTTGGAATTAGTTTCTCTTTGGATCAGTTAATTTCTCTTCGCTCTGGTTTATTTTGTAAATCTTTGATCGTTTTTGACTGTTTTCTCTCTGTGTGTATATAATCTCAATTATATATACTCAATTATTTATAATATATATGTATCAATTATATATAATATATATTTGAATATATATATTTAATATTTTAATTGGGACTTTAAAATTTAGGGTAATTTTTAATTAACTAATGTTTTTTCCGCAAGAACTTTGGAGCATAATATCGCTCAAAACTATTTTAACATCATCTTAGAGATAAAAAAAATTAGTTCTTCGCTGACACCAATTTCATTTTCGTGCGGCATTCTGTTTAATTTTAATGAATTTTATGAAATATTTAAATACAATTTGTAAGTATGCGTTTATTGCTGTATTATTAGTCTTAAAAGGTTAAATTTTAGCTACCAGGCACGAATTTCTTCCTTATTTTCTATTTTTTACAATTCTATACGAATTCTTTTGCATTTAATTTTTTATTGGAAATTCTAGTTCTCAAAGTCCTCCTAGCTCGGATATTACATATGTTTAAAATGTATTTTGATCTATTTTTTTATTTTAAAAAGTGATATTTGCACCATGTTTTAGGGTTATTTTTAATCGGACGAAATTGTAACTAAAGAGGTGGGATTTTTTGTAAAGTTCATCTGAAAAAAACATTTTTGATCAATCGGTTGCTTTCCACAATTGGAGGCGAAAGGCATGTGGTATTAACCGTTGTTTCCTCATGTATTGCAGCTACCTTGAGTGAAGGAGGCAAGATGGCTCTCTTCCTTTAAATTGCTTCTAAACCGTTCCGGGTCTACAATTTGCAATATCTCTAAACAGAGTGGCATGGTGCAGGTGCTTCGCGAATCTAAAAAAAAGAATGTCAAAACTCTGCCCTTAAAAGTTAACTTGCGTGTCCACCTTCAAAGTGACTTAAAGGAAGAGGAAATTTCTAACATATTACTTGATATTGGAGATTGAAATATTTGGAACAGGGTGGAAAAATAAATATTTTGAGTAACATTTGCGATGTTGTGAACGATCTGATCAGCTTCATGGCTAAAGAAAATAGCCATTCTCACACCAACAATGACTCGACCAACACAATAAAAGACTTTCTGCTGGATAAACTGCCATTTGAGCAAATCTCATAAAGTACAAATCTGAAAATGTGCGCAATTCGGTAGTGGAACTCGAAGGTGCTGTACATTATACTGTAGAGTTTTTGCACACTCTTGACCACCAGGAATTGCACCTCACATACTCCTAATTGGCCTACCTCAAAGATGCCGCTCCAGTCGCGCTGTTACTTAATCTTAATTCTCCGAAACTGTGAAATGGCAACAGGTTTGACTGGAAAACTAATTGGATACACTTTATTAAAGCCAAGATTATCACAGGCGTCCATCAAAAAGAAACCATCTTTATCCCTCGAATTTCCCCGATTCCTTCAAGCTAACATTTTGATTTTAACCGTTTATAGTTTCCTGTGAATATTTGCTATGACCATATGAATAGGGATAAAGTATGATAGTGGCTGATGTATGTTTCAGAACTGACTATTTCTTCTTTGGCCAGTTATATATGGGGTACTCTAGAGCTAGTTAAATTGACAGCCTGATCATTTCTTAGCGAGACAGAAAAACGAGGGATGAGAAGGGTACCAATAATGTGTTGCTACGCGGTCGATGTCGCGGCCTGAGCAAGTCTGATATATATTTTTAAACAATGCATCCCTAGAACGTAATAAAATATAACTCTTCGTTGCTAGCAAGAAACTTCTAACTGAAAATTTTTATCTATTTATATTGAGTTCACTCTCAACAGTATCTGGGTCTAAAACATTGTTTTACTTCATATAAAATTATTCTATCAAGGTCTAAAAATAGTTTCACATTGCAGCACAAGATTTTTCCTTCGTTCATAGTTTTTATTTAAAACATGAACATGCAAATTTTAAAAGTAATAAAACGCATATTCGAAAAAATTTAGATGCTTCATTAAACAGTTTTTCTCATATTTATTCTATAAATAAGCAGAATAAAAATTTCTGAAATCGTTAGTTACCATACTAAGTTTGAATGAATTTCTTAGTTTTTTTTTACCAGCAAGATTGATTTCTGCACAGAGATTATATAATGAAGTTATCTAACAAACAAATAAAGTAGGAATTAAAAATAAACAATTAACCCTCTCATACCGAGCGGGGCTGTCTAAAAATTTCCCCTTAACAACGACGAAGGCCGCTTTGAGGCGGCTGACTTCTTTTGAGGTGAGGTGAGGTACTGAGATCGCTTAGGAGATAAGCGAGGTAGAGGTGTTCATCTATCCTTGCCAACAACAGCCCATTTCCGTGCGCCTTAAGAGAAGGTTATAGCAGGGGGTGAGTGGTGGAGAAAATGACCACCCAGTTTGGGAGAGTCTAGTTCACATGTCGTTTCCTCCCAGAAAGTCCCGGTTTTAAAGGAGGTAGAAGAAAAAAGTCGCATCTTGATTAAAGAATTTAATAAGAAACTTGCAATTGAATAAAATATAATAATTAAAAAACATACGAGTTTTTATCAAGCAAGAAACGGCAATACGCAATGTGAAAAATGCGAAGAAAAATTTAATTAATCATGTATATAAAATTTCGCTGAATATCGAATACGATTTGAGGCAACGGTTTTGGGGGAGAAGAAATATATTTACTTTGTTTTATATTTTACGAACCTACTTTCAGTTTTGTCATTTCCATCAGAAAAACGTTTATATTCTGAAGGATACAACTTACTAAAACATCAAAGAAAGTGACTTGGCCAGAAGGAACTCTGCCAACAGCATATGGCTTTTAAATCATAAAGTGAAAAGGTTTGCTGTTAATTTGAAAAGTAATAAAAATTTTAAACGACAGCCGAGCTAAGCAAAGGACTAGAATCTTCTTACAAAACACTGAACATGCGCGTGAAAAAAGGGCTCTTTCACTACTCCTGTCAGAAACACGCCAAACTTTCAAATATAAAATTAATTTGCCTACCTTACAGAACGGTCTTTAACGACTCTTTTATGAAGTCATTGTATAAGTTTTAATTAAGATATTGGGACCTTTTCTTATTCTACTTGGCATCCACTGTCACTTCATATAAACACATGAAAACTTTAGCGAATATAGGAAAAGTTAGTTAAGTTACTAAAAAATACATAAAAGAAAAATACTCATTTGTGATCTATACAACAAAACAAACACAATTCTTTTTAGTAATCATTTCTTTTTCATGTTTGAACTTTTATTTATATAAATGCGTTTAATATATTGCAGTTATGTGTGAAGATAATTCTTCTTTTGAATTTTCTGTAACTTACAAGAGAAAAACTAATATTCCGTTCTTACAGATGGGGATAAACTTTCCAATAGATGTGTCTTATAAAGAGGTTTATTCCTTTATGAGTGAATTTCTAAAATTTTTGTTGTTCAGGTAAAGCTTAGGAGAATTTTCAAGAAACTAGAATTCCCTATAAAAATACTTGATATTAACGAAATGTCACCATTTTTTAACATCTTAAAAATAAAACTAAGAAAGTAATAAAAAGGGCAATTAACCTTATTTGTTAATGAGTGGTGAATCCGTCGGTCGAATAATGGTGTTCAGTGACGCAAGAGTCAATGTTACAATTAATAAGATATTCTTGAAGTTGTTTTGTAATAATTAGCCAAATGAAGACCAATATATTAAAATTGTATTTGAAGGTAATTTTATAAAAATAAATTCCCTGTTGAGCTTATGATTGTAATAAACAAGTTGTATTATTTTCCCGATTCCTAAGACCTTAATATAAAAATAAAGAAGCTAAAAACACTGTGAAAAGAAAAGACGGGTAAAATCCTGATTAACAGGCCGTATTGCCAAAACTAGAAAAGAAAAAGTCGACGTTCCCTGCAATGCTTCACAAAATAAGCGATACAAAGAAAACTACATCACTGAATGGAGTTCTGTCCATTACCAATACTCCAACATGCCTGCTACTTTTTTCCCCCAACAAATTTTCCACCCTGTGTCTTATTAACCTCTAGTAAGTTAGCTGATGTTGCAGATTGAATTTTATGGCACAACAGCAAAGATTGTTCTTAATGCACTAAATATAAGTTAAGAAGGAAATAATGCATTCTACTACATTTTTAAGATAACAGAAAAATGGTTCAAGAGAATGAAGTGCTACGAAAAAGGATATTTAGGTGTGCAAATACGTAAAATACTTGAAATCTTAATAGACTGAATATTCTAAGCCTTTGTAAATTTAAAAATGGGATAAAGATCATGTCCCCCTTAAGCTTCAAATGTTTAAAGATGATGAGCAAAACTTGCATAATTAATGATGATAAATCAAAATCAAGATGGCAGTAAAATCAACATGGCATAATATAAAAGTTGGACACCATTTACCAGAGAAAGAATGATAGTCACTGTCACCTAGATTATTCGATACAAAGCATCACGACAAAGGAGATAGATTATCCTTATCAAATACCAAACCAAACTCCTTACCCAGGTAGCACAACCTGTGGTCCGATATTGTACAATATTATACGATATATATTGTACAATATTATACGATATTGCGAATATATTGTTAAATATCGCACAATGTAGTACAATATCTTTGTGCTACTAGGGATACCCCATACCAAAAAGATAAACTGGTTAAACGGTATGACCAGTACGGTATCTAACACTCTTTTAATATCAGATTCATGCCTTAGAACAATAGGCCAGAATTTTATATTTGGTTTAACGTAACGAAGCTTGTTGAGGATCTATAAATCCCACAAATTTGCCGGAATGAATGAACGCGATGGAAAAGAGATCTCTTCAGGTATGTACCTCCTATGTTAATGGCGGTGGAAGTTTAAAATTTAATTGAACGTTTTAGACCTTGTATCCTTTTTAAACTCTTATACCTGCGCAGAAAATGGCATATGTTCTTCATAAAACGGATGAACATTGTTGGTAGAATATTTCAACATTCCTTTAGACCAGACATAAAAATAGCCTTAGAGAGGAAATCAAAATTCCTTTGTGTTCCGTGTTTACGAAAATGTAACGTCTGCAGACTGGATAGAATTTTCCCGTCTCTTAAATTCTTCAGCTATTCTGCGAGGCTGAGCATTGTGCCGCATTATTAAAGAAAGACTTCACCCGATGCGAGATTAGTTCCTCCATCATAATTATATCTCATGTAATTAATCAGTTAAAATTAGAAAGGAGAGAAAATAATTATGTTTAAAAATAAAATATTTTATGATAAAACAATGTATGTTTGGAAAAAAAAAATCTCCCAACAATTTAAAGTTTTTGTGAAGGTTATCGAAATCAATGATTTTCTCTTAAATAATTTTAATACATTCATTACATAATTTTATTACGGTACAAAAACCAAACTTATTAAATTACGATTTTTCCTCTCTATTTGTCAATGGACTTGAATAAAAAAAATACCGTCGGCAAGCCGGGAGGCAAATGTAGATCCCTTTAATCCGTAGATATAAGGAAAAGAACATTTCGCCCTCTGTTTTCATAAGTATTAGAGCAGCAAGAATGAAAGAGGTGGGAGAGACTGCAAATGACGAGAAATTCCCAACAAGAGGCAATATTCATATGCTGAAAGGTACTTTAAGTTAGGGGCCAAGGGAGGAAAAATTAAATTTGTCTCATAACTTCTAAGCAATTGCAGCTATAATAAAATTTTAAATACAAAAATTGTTCGTTACGATAATTCAAATGAGGTTAATTATTGCCTTCTTTCTATCTTTATTTGCAAAGGAATTATGGGGAAATGAATTTCCACCCCCTTTAAGCTGGATAGCCCATCTACGAACTCGGCCGAGACTTTCACTGTTCTTACAATATATCCCACGCTGGTTAAAATCAAAGTTACTCCAGCTATTGTGTTCACAAGATAACATGGTCAAAGCGTTATACACATATGCAGGGTGTTTCCGAATTCAACCGACAAATTCAGAGAAGTGATAATAGACATCAAGAGGATGAAAAATCACCATAGAACATAAGGTCCCAGACGACGTTTAGTCGGCGAAAATCGCAAAAATACAGGGTTTCCGAGAATTGTTGGAAACTTAAAAATTATTTTTTTTATTAATGCTTCAAATACGATTTTTTTTAAAAAAATAAAAGCGCATTTAAAAAAGTTTTCAGGTAGTTGACACGCCAGTTTGGTGATCCAGGGGGTCGTAAATTACTGAAAACGAAACATTAGTTTAGAGCCATTATCTGCAAAAATATTAAAACTTGAAGAAAAATAAGAGCATGAAATTATAGGGAATTTTACTCTTTAATTTGTTATAAACATGTAGTGTGAAAATTGAAGAGTTTGAGATATTCAAGAAAAACTAAAAATGGCACCAGAAAACATGAATTGGCTTCTGATGATCGGTAGCATACCGATATTGCTACCGATGTTTGCAGAGGGTGTTACGGAATTCGTCTATTTTTTGCGATTTCCACCGACTAAAAGTCGTTTGGGACCCTATGTTTTTGGTAATTTTTCATCCTCTTGATGCCTACTATTACCCCTCTGAATTTGTCGGTAGAATTATAAGCACCTGATAAAAGTGTCTTTTCTGAAGCTAATTGAACTGGATTAGAGTCTTCTATCTTATTAACCTTGGGTAACCTTATTAACAACTGTGGGATCTCAAGAAACTTTTTACACAAAAAAAATAACTTCATCCTCAACATAAATAAATGAACTTCATCCTCAACAGATTCAGTTCTCTCTTTCTTAAAAAAATTTAACTACTCCAATATGCCAGGAATGTCATTATCTATGAAGTAAAATTAATTGAATATGAAGCATACTTATTTTGCATCAGATTACATATGCTCATTTTGATATAGTGATTTTTATTGAAAAGACTTATGCTTTGCTTAGTAATAGTTTCTTGTATTGTCAAAACAAGATAACTGTTAAGTATTTTTTTATTTAAATGCCTAATTACTTGTCTAACTTCTGAAAATAAGCATGAAAATTTATAATAGATAAAAATAACCAGCAAGTTTGCAAAGAATCATAGCAAGGTGAGATGTTAATATATGGAGATCGAAGTAATATTCGGCATGCTTCTTATAATAACTCTATCCAAATCAGAAGCAGTACTACATTTTTAATATTTAAATCTTACTGCCATCATTTATATAGTCAACACAGATTTTACCATATTCAATAATCTTTGATTTCCTCACAAGCAACTTTAAACTAATTATACGTTTTACATACTTGTATCTTGCTTGACTTATCTTTTTATTAATAAGTTTTTTACAGGTAGAGTACACAAACCGCCGCCGGTTCCCGTTTGATCACAGCAGTTAAAACACATTGAGCTCGGTCAGTACTAATACTTGGGAGTATGAGCACCAGGAAATATTGGGTGGTGTTGGTCGAGTCTTCGACTCATCAACTAAGTTGCACTAAATCGTGTGGAATTTGTCACAACAGGTAAAGTACTTAGAACAAAACGTTATTTACAGTTTAGGAATAACTAATGAGCCTCTCGTTATTTTTTTCCTTATCACAATCATTCTTTGACAACTACATTAAATTTTTTTAAAGATATTTTCATAGTTTTGATTAGATTGAAACCATTTGCATTTTTCCCTACAAATAATCAATCGTTTGTTTTTAATTAATCGCTAAAATATGGGGTACGAGTTGTTTATTTTTGGATTATGTTATTTGCATCTACTGTATCTTTGGATAAAAAGTAATTTTTAGGTACTGTTATTCTGTTCAGTTTAATTTTTCTTCAATATAAATATTTGTTTCAACGGGTTTTCTTCTATTTAACCCTTTGAACGGCTCAAATATTTCAGCTGAATGCTTTGAAAACGGACCCTCTGTAGCTAGATGGTGCACGCAAATTGCTCCAAGATTTACTCACGGACCGCGTGAAAAACGGCAGAGCAAGTTTTCCTTCCCCCTCTGCCTATTGTTCCGTATAACAGCAGGGTATCATCTTCCCAACTGCCCCATGGCATAGCAAGAGGGGTAGGACCATTCAAACTCATAAATCAGTCTACTGATAGTAAGTGTTGTCTTGTGGCTTTTCAACTAAGAACTTACTCGTCGATTTGAAAACGATTCCGTTTCAGTCTGAAGCTTTTAGAGAGTGTAGAATTTTTCATATTCTTATTTTTAATAAATATAGAGAAAATCTTAGAGAAATATCACTCATCTAAATGCATTTCGAAAACAATAATTCTTTCTGCTTTCAATCAAAGAATTTTACTTCAGTTTCTTTTCATTCTTTTTAGTATTAGGTTTTTACTAACATATTTTGTATATGCCTCTGATTAATATATATTATAATTTTATTACTTAATAATACGATAATAATACAAATTCTGCATTCAGTTAGAGAATGTAAAATGAATTTGTTGTCCCCAATAATTAAATAAAAAGTTTGTATAATTTTCTGCTTCAAGAAGATTCGTGTTTTTCCTTTCATTTTTAAGCTTTTAAGATATTGAGAAAATAGTCTTGTCAATGGTAGATAAAACACCATATAATGCGTTTGAAAAAAATTCTTTCGAAATAATCAAGGAAGATGCGAGATAAGATTTTTAAACTAAATTTAACACTAAAATAAGAAAATATGCTAAAAATTCCGCGTACATGCGTAACTTCTTTTTGATCAAAATTAATATTTTCTGTTTTAACGTTTAAATATTTCCAATATCACTTTCTTATTTTATTTATAGACTTGATGCGAATTTCAGTAAAACTAGTTGATGTACCTGGCGGAACATATTATATCCCTATTTTTTCTTCTGTTTTCTACCAATATTTTTTCCGAGAAAAAATATACCAGTTAAGAGTTAAATAATAAACACCTGAGAAATTCAACAAAGTGAAAAAATAAGTTTAGGTGACTATTTTAAATATTTTCATAAAAATTACTAATAAGTAATGAAAAATCATAGCAATTTACCTATACTTCATTTAAATACTCATCACAGGCCCAATTATAGCATTTTTGACAATATTTTTTATTAGTTTCGTACCTGCTTCTCCCATAATCTTTGTTATTTTTTGGTCCTGTGCCGTTGATTCTAAAAATAAAGTTCTCTTTTTTTTATTTCCACTGGAAGGTGGGCATTGGGCGGCACTGCATATAATCTGTATTACAATAAGTATCCAACGGAGATTTTCGATGGCATAAATTCTTTTTATATCCTTAGCCATATTTTTGCGTTTAAAAATTACAAGGGATTAATTAAAGAGATGTTTTGAATATTGTAAAAGTATAAAACATAATCCGATGACAGGCATTTCTTGAGACATCATTTTTCCAGCATAACGAATTTAGAACATCGACTTCTGTTTGTCGTATCATAAAATCTAACAATTTCCGCTTTTTTGTTTGTTATAGCCTGTCACTTTGTATAGAAACTGAAAAATGCATTGTGAATAATTATGAAATACATTTAGCGTCAGATTGGAAACCAAATCTCCAAGTCTTAATTTCTCGCTTCTTATTTAGTAAAAGTTATTTGAGTAATCTCCGTTTATTTAAAGGAATTACAGGGACGCAAATTATTTTAAATCTCTGTTAAAAGTTTATTAGAAAGTTTGACACTAGAAAACCAGTTATCCGATTTTAACCCTCACAGGGGGTGTGGTTTTCGACCAAGGCTCTCTTAGAAAAGGTGAGGAAAATGGACTAGGAAAAAGTAATTTGGCGCCCCGTCAGAACCATAACAAAGAATTTTAAAGCCTATATTCCAACGAAAATGTCTACCTAATAGAGTAACTGCGGAACAAAAAAAAAAGTCACTGTTCTCCGATTATCGCTTTTCAATTTTATTGATCTTTGTCTTTTCAAAACAAGATTTTGCAAGAGGGCTTCTGTAATGAGTGTTACCTCTATTACAAGCATAGTTTATAATTTGTGCCCCGATTGACTGTGTATGAATATTTTTGAAATGATATAAATGTTTAAGCAACATTACAAAATATATGGCTCTAGTTACAAGCGCTAACCATAGTTTTACTTTTAATATATTTAAAATTATAATTTTTTTCACTCAAAATTAAAATAAATCAATATAGTAAATTTTTAGGCGCCTTTGGATCAATGGCGCCCCTGGGCTACAGTCCATTGGATAAGATGGCTCAGGTTTCTACAGAAAACCACTTGTTTAAGAATTTGTAACGTAAGCAAATTGTCACTTTATGGTAATTTATTTGATGAAAATACTCTTTCCGATATTCAATAAGGCCAACTTAAGGCAACAATAGTCCTAGTCCTCTTTTCCATGGTTTTATAGAGGAATAAAAAAAATTTCCCAAAGGAAAAAAAATCAATTTTTTTAAAATCAATTTCTCGAAAATGGGATTAATTGCCAGGTCAAAACTTTATTTTTTTTTTCTGTATGCTCTTTTATTTGCAAAATTAACGAAACCGAAAAAATCAGAACAAAGTTCTGAAGCTTATTGCAAATTATTGAAGGGGTTTCGACGAGAACCATGCCCGCGTAGAGCCAAGATTTCCGCACATTGATTGTTTCGCCAATATAATGCAATATGTTTGTTATACAACTGCTGAGATCATCAATTTTGAGAGTAAGAATTTAGAAATAAGCACAGATGTTCGCACGCTATCAATGACAATTTTCAGTATCTCGTTTGTAGTTTTTGACAAAGGAACGAAGAAATACTCTTTTATGAAAGAAAACCGATTACAACTAATAGTAGTAAGTTGCCGTTCGACCGTCGAGGAAAAACCGCGAGCAAATCAATCAAAGTAGTACGCTGACAGCTTTATTACCGTGATGGTGGGGTGAAGATCTCGCACAATGGAAGGGTCCATTTCAATGTACCATCCTCTCTAAAACCTTAAGGTTTAAGGGGGCTGGGAGGAAAAAGTTCCCTCGGAATTAGAGTTTTAAATAACCACAATGACTTTTATTTGTGTTAAGATACTAGATAATATACCCAGCGTTGCTCGGGATTAAAATGCTTTCAAGTCTAATATTTTAAGGTGAAAAATACTTTTGTATTATAAAATACTGTAATGTACAAAGTTCTTTTATCGTCTTAAACGATTTTTAATTAAAATGCGAATGGGCGAGTTTTCTGCTTTGTTTGTTTACATTTAATTGCCTGTACTACGTAATTCCGGTGTAATGCTAAGTCAGTGGAATATTCAAAGTGGAAGTCGAACATACAAGCAGATAAAGTCAAGGTTTTTAATGTAAGTAAAGAAACCAGAAAACTCGTCCATATCAATTAGACCAGACGGTTTTTAAAAATGGCCGATAGCTAATTTTCTCCATAAGGTATTAATATTTGTTATAAAAGTACTTCATTTTTTTTACAAATGGTAAGGGATAATAAAGGTTTCAATAGACTTTTCGGGACAAAAATTTAAATAGAAAATTTTTCATAGTTAAAATGAATGAAAATAAACTAAATCAATAGTTGTTCCTGATAAAAATTTTTTAATCAACTCTGTAAATTGTCTTCTTTAAAACATTTCTTTTAGTGTTCTTTCAGAATTCAGTTTATAAGTTCTGGGAACAGTTCTTCGTATGTATTCTTGTTAATTAACAATAAAAAATATTATTGAAAATTGTGTGTAATTATTAATCTTGACAAATTTATTAAAAAGTGGAAAAAAAATGAAGGAGTAATGAAATTTGTGTCACTGAAAAGCTAATTTTTTTAACTTTAAAATTGAGTAAAAATATTTTTTGTGTGTTCATATTTTGGAAAGATGTTTTCAGAAAACGACAAAAATTCGCTTAATTTTTAATTTTTTGTTTGTAAAAAATAAAGGTTAAGTATTTCGAAGTTACACCGTTGCCTAGAAACGAAATTTCTATAAATTTGCTTATTTAAAAATGGTCTGCATCTATTCATTTATTTTTTTAATTAACTTCTGAAAAATTAATAAAATTTCAAGGAAAACTGCCACAGAAACAAAGTTGGTATCACTGAGAGGTAGAAATTTTGAACTTTAAAATGGAATAAAATATATCTCATGGGAGATAAATTGCTCAGAAGTTAATGCGGGAAAATGGCAACATTTCGGTCAGTTATTAATTATTCGCATGTTTAAGTAACTTTTGTTCTTTGAAAAGTTGACAACTTATTATTTAAGACAAGAGGAAGATTACTGTCAAGTGGTTTAGAAGGAGATATGGAACATACACACATTGACTTTTATTTATATTAATATTTGCCGCGATTTTATTAATTAGAAAAAAAGAAAAGTTTAAAAAAAACTTGCAAATAGAAAAAAAAATTAGTCTTTAGTTTTTATTGCACTTTAACAAAAGCACCTTTAAAAGTTTATATGCACTTTTTTCCTATTTCATCAAGCAAGTTTAGAAAATTCAAACCCTGTCATGTGAACCAGTAACAAATAATTGTTAATGATCGCTGTAAATCTGAGAGTTTCCTCTTTTCAGAAAAACTTACACCAGTTTTAACAATTCCATTAGTTTTTTGCTCGATATTAAAATTGCAGTGAAACTTCCAAATATTTAAATCAATGATAAAGTTTACTGTTCACCATCACAAAGCTATCCTGATAACTTTGGCTTCAGGAATAACGTTATTCCTCTCCCTCAAAAGTTTATCCCCCCAAAAGGGACCACCCAAATTCTAATTGCCAGTGAAAACCACAAAACGACCTTCACAAGCAGCTGACTCGCTTCGCTCATTACGAGAGAGGGGAAAAGCACTAGCAATTTCCTACGTCGGAGCCGGTTTTCGCGTAATAAACAGATAGCAACTTTCTACGTCGGAGCCGGTTTTAGAATAGTCATCAGAGAGCGACTTTCTACGTTCCAGCCGGTTGAAGGGTTAAAAAAAATTAGAACAATTGTAAGTATTGAGGAGGGGGAGCAAATAAAAACAGGAATTATTTTAAACATGTCTGAAACATAACAAGTTTTGAAAACGGAGCAAAACGAATAAAACACTGGATTTTATAAACTTTTAAAGATGATTGGACAAAGTTCAAATTTTTAATCAAATCAATCACGCAACCGAGAGGAAAAAAAGAAGAGCACTCAACTTTGTTGGCTTTCATCCGACCTATATATATCTCATTAATCGCGTCCTCCCACCACTCTTTTTTTTTGCAAGAAATCGAAAACACATTATTTCACTGCACATTCTCTACGAGTAGAAACCTTTACCGAGCCCCCAGTCTCAACAACTAAACAGATTCTGGCAATTTATTTCGCCACTTTTCAAGCATAGCTAACCAATCAATGTTCCACGTTTGTTGTGGAAATTCAAAATAACATTTTTGATCTGTATGCGCTTCAAACAATATGGCTGATCAAGAATATTGTTTAATACCTATTGTAGGAGATTACAATTTTATTTAGAGAGATACTTTTCGGGGCCATAAATGCAGTTACAGAAATTCCTGACAAAGTTGTACAAAACATTAGAACTTAAATATGGTAGAACAGAATGTAAAACGAAAATAACCAATCTATATGCAGTATTTAAAACTGAAAACAGGGAGGTTGCAAGTCGTGAATCGGCGAGGCTAGTTTAGGAGTTATGGAGAGTGCTGCTAGTAACCATTATTACAAAAAATGTTTTGGGGGTTTACTGGATCCTCGAATGCCATCAGACTGGCGCGCCATTGTAGAACTACAACAGCCGAGACGATCGACGTTACAGACCTCCTAAAACAACTAATGCGATTAAAGAACGAGATTTGTTTAAGTGTCCGACATCTATTCATAAAGAATACTCGTAATCAGATATAGCAGTCTCGACTCTAATTTCTTTCAAATTAGTCTCCTCGGTCTGCCACACACTTCTCCTAACCGACTGTTGGAAGCAGCGCTGGAACGGATCTCTTGTCCACAAATCTCAAAATCGATTTCTTACTCACTTCCAATCGAGCAACAGCTTTGAAATTTAACCCAGTGGTGGGTTTCCGAAGACAATATTATGCAAAAAAATTGCAATCTATATCCATTTTAAACCTAACAAAAATATTAAAATTTTAACCCTATATTTAGGCGATGAAGTGTGGAAGGTGGTAACCTCACGTTTCGTAGGGTTTTAACACCACTAGATGACACACAACAGAAGGGGACGAGGCCTGTGAATCCTCCTCCTTTCAGAGTGGCTTGAGGGTAAGATCAGATCGGGTAAGCGAGTCTTGTTTCGTCTCTCTGTCTGTGCGTCATATTTAATATGCGTTTTAGATTGGAGAATTCGGTAATTGAATTTGGTTTACTATGCCTAACATGTGTGTATTCGTGTCGGCCGTCACTAAACAGTAGAAAATAAAAAAAAATTGAGGTATAGGCTTTTATTGATGCAGAAAAATGCACGCAAAAGTTGAAAGTAATTTCCGATTACAATAAAATTCATGGTTCGAATAAGAGCGTGGGCGCCTTATATAGCACCTTATATTTTGTGTATATTTCCTTAAACAAATGGAATATTCCTAGAAGGTAAAGGCGCCCACACTTTTATTTGAACCATGCATTTTATGGTAATCAGAAAAATTCAATTTTTGCGTTCATTTTTTCGCATGAATAAAAGCTTATACCTCAATTTTTTTTTTATTGAGATGGCGCTCACCTGGTCCGATTCACAATGGCTTCTTCGGAGAAATCTGGTGCTTTTCAAGTGCATTCCCAGGTATGTTCATTAGGGAAGCCTACACACCTTCCTTCAAGCCACACTTTCCCCATCTCCATTTCTTTATGAATAAAAATTTAAGGTGGGATAATTTTTGATCAAGCCTCATTCATTTACCTCGTGTTTGCATATTTGGTCAGTACTTAAATATTTCGCTATGCATGATTAATAAATCGTTCAAGACTCTTTACAGGGCGACAGCTACCAAATTTGGATGTTAGCAAGATTTTTAATTCAATATTAATCGCAGTTTTAACGTTTTTTTCCCTTCATGGGGCATATTATTGCACAGAAGATTTTTTTACACCACTTGTTGCTAGATTCCTTCTGAACTTACCCAATGCTCTTTATTCAGCTGCCTTGAAATTTTGGTTGGGCTAAGGTTTATTCTTTGGAAAGCAGTTCCTAGCTGCAACTCGTATCGGGATGTCAGAACCACGTCCATCGCCTATATTCTCTTTCGTTCATAATTTCCACTTTTCAGAACACATAGCGGGGAAGTTCATATCGGTCTTTTAGCACAATGAGCAGGCTTTAAGAAAACAGGCTATTTCAGGAAAAAAAGCGTTAATGATGGTGACCAAATTGCGATATCCAATGGATGAAAAGTCTTATTCTGTTTATGAAATGCCTTTTCTTCCCGCTGTTCATTTGTGGAATCATTGAGTTACGAGATTCAAAGCCCCCAAAGGGATTGCAGTCGTTTAAATCGGCCTTAAACGAATGGAGGCTCTAATTCATCACTCATGTTAACACATTAGCACTACAGCTTGTAATTAGCATGTAAATATACAGGACGGTTATGAATTATTGGACCCATTTCAAAGATTAATAAAAAATGTTATAACTACGGTTTTCTAAAATGAGAGCGCATTTTAAAACGTTTCATATAGGTAATGCGCCGTTACGGTGGTCTAGGGTGTTGTAAATTACTGGACATCCAACATTTGAGCGTCATTATCTGCAAAAATATTAAAGCTATAAGCATATGTTTGTAGGAAATTTTACGCTTTAATTAATTTCAAGAGAAATTAAAAATAAAACCAGATTGGTTTCTGCTGATCGGAACCTATTGCCTATGGAAATCTCTCGCCGTAAAAACTTAGCCGTAATTGTACGCCACCTATCTGGAAAATAAATTTGCTCTCATTTAAAAAAAAGGCCAGTTGCAACACTTAGGTTTGATTTTTTAAATTGCTTCAATAATATACGACAGTTTACAACATAAGAGCAAGATGTTCCGGGTTTATGTGTACATCCAGTTAGTGTAATCCGGGCCTCGGAAAATGGGACAATTGTTTGTATTTACAAACCGATTTTTTTCAGGAATCTTGAACAGATTTCGAAAAGGCATGACGGTACCAGATCATAAAACATATCAAGTCAGAATTGCAGGCATCTGTCCGAGTGTAGATTCAAAATGTTTCGGAATACGTTTAGCAAGCTGGGTCCAAATGCCCAAGCTTTTTGGATTTCCAGAATCTTAACGAGTGGAAAACATATGGTCACACTCGTGTGTCTTCACAGATTACGTATACAGTTTGTTTCGCTAGTTGCTTCAACATTCTGTAGCCCACGCGATGCATTAGAATCAACCGAATATCTAGTATTTTAATAGGGCAAGTTTCATCTACTCTTACATCCGATAATTACACTATGAATTCGGGTTATCAAACAGCCTGTAAAACCAAATGGGAAATAACACGCGAGAAATTGAGATACAATGGGTGTATTGCCCAACTTTGGCAATATTTTGAAGGCGTGCGTTTTGCTTACAGATTTTAAATTCTTCCCAACTCGCTTAAAATCGATTTTGATATTCACCTCTTCAACATTAAATTTATCACAAATTGTCGAAACAAGGAATCTAGTATCAACTGCAACATCGGTGGCTTCAACAAAGCAAATTAATTTGAGGCTTAGAGGTTCCTCCACCCAACAAAGGAAGACAGTTGGCATCTCCGAGAATTAAACTTTCTATGCTATCCAGGGGGCTCACTTTAAAGAACGTTTACTGACCTTAACACAGAGTTCCCGAATAGTCCAGTAAACGAAGAGTTTCAAAAACAAATCATAGTTTTGAAGAATGGTACACATGTTCGTGAGGGACTCCTGATGAACATACTAAATGTCCCGGTGCTGGAGGCGAGCGCGTGCCGCCATCTTATATTTCACCCCCTTTGTTTTCCGAATATCTCTAAATCTGTTAAATCAATTGTAATTTGAAAACAGAAAAAGTGGAGTGCGTAAAATTCCCTACAAATTAACGATTTAATTTTCTATCTTTAATAGCTTCCGAAATAATAGGTCTCAAAGTTTGCGCCCCATCTTGGATTTCATCTTGGTTTCTCTTCAATATCTCTAAATCTATTCAATTTTCAAACTGCATGTAATCAGTAAATTAAATAGCATAAAATTACCTACAAACGTATGCATTTTATTTTAGCTCCAATAGTTTCAGAGATGAATTCCAAGATTTGCTAGCATCTTGGATTTTATCCCCTTTCAGTTTCTTAAATCTCAAACCATTAAAGCTAGAAAAAGAGAAGAACGCATTTGTTGGGAATTTTTCGATCATTAATTTTTTTTATATTACATGGAATTTGAAAGTCGAATAGTTTGAGAAAAACTAAAATGGGATGAAATCCAAGATGGTGACAAATTGAGACCCATTATCGCGGGAACAATTAAAGCTAAAAGAAATACAAAAGCATGCATTTGAAGGGAATGCTACGCTTTCATTTGTTAATTCACATTCAATTTGAATAGTTCGAGATGGTCAAGAAAAACCAAGAGGGGGAGGAAATCCAAGATGGCGGCAACCTTTTAGACCCATTATCTGGGAAACTAGCAAAGCTGGAAGAATAAAAGTATTTGTAGAGAATCTTACGCTCTTTAATTTTTTAAAACAATTACAATTTGAAAGCGAAATAGTTTGAGATATTCAAGAACTAAAAGGGGGAATGATATCCAAGATGGCACCGCGAGCTCACCCCCAGAACTGGGAATTTAACATGTTCATAAGCCCCTCACGAACACAAGTATCAATTTTCAAAACTTATTTGAAGTTTCTTCACCTCCATTTTAGACCTTCGCTGGCTGTACTAGAAAGCAGTCTCTTCAAGATGCTCGGTACACCGGGGACCACCAGTGTAACAACTGTCTGAAGGGTACGACGTCCGGTCAACACTGAGTTTCATTCTAGTATCTCATGAACAGTAAATAGAGTTACTACACCTACAAGGAGAGGCCTTTATTTTCCGTTCAGGGAGAAAAGGAAGCGAAATGTTGAAAGGAGTGTATACCACATCATTTGGGTACCTCGGGGTCTTTATGCACGTCACATTTAAGTACATGTACCTAAAAATAATTTCATAGGTTTCCGTAACCGTTAGTAATCTATAGCTGGTATAATCTTTGAACTTTAAAGAGACCGAAAGTGAGCACTTTGTTTCTTTAAGCTTCATTTTATACTGCAACGGTTTTCAAAAACTGCAGAGACATGCAACGAGAAAGTGGAACCGAAATTTTAAAAGCAGAATAAAATGCAGTCAATTTCTTTGTAGAAAGTTTAAATACACTTAACCCAATAATGATGGTTCTGACGATAAGAATGCTCTTCATTGAACGGCGAGGAAATCCATTTCAATGTTAGAGGGTTAAATAGCAGTCGATAACCAACAGATTAAAAAAATTCCAAATTTTAAGGATTACGAAATCTAACAAATTCGTTAATTTCTGTCATTTTCATTCCGTTACCAGCTGGCCCTCTTATTAACCCAGTCGAGCTCGAGACGCATCAAAAAGAATTCATTTCTGCCAAAATAAATAACTAACCCACATTTGCTGTCTAAAGAACAAATAAGAACTCCAGATTCAAACGAATCAAGTTTATTTATGAAACAATTCTCAATTTAAGAACAATTTTACAATTCACATTAAAATTAAGTACATAGCATTACACACATATGGAAAGGAAATTAAGCTTGAAATAGTTATACTAGATACGAGCTTCGCAAAAATCCAATAGTGAAATTTACAATGGCAGGTTACCTTAATAAATATATTTGTTATATAAAGCTTGTGCACAAGTATACTATGCAAATTTACACGTAAAAAGTATATTTAAACAGAGTAGAAAAACGTTAACAATAAACTAAAGCTTATAAATATACATACATAAAGAAAATATCTAGAAAGTCACTTGGCAAGAGAATTGGAAATTCAGGCAAATATCCATTTAGATTTGAATATAGCTTAGCTAAAACATCATTATCAATTTGTCACTAAGAAACTTTAGATTTTCCTTGCATTCGGATTTATTTAACCTTCATTGCAAATAAATGTGTAGGAGAGGTACATCGATTAGATAAATTTGATTTCGCGCCGAAGTGCAAGTGCAGAAAATTCCTTAAGTTTTACGGTGATAAACGTCCAAAATAAAACAATTTGAAGTATTGCATAGTTTAAGAAATTGTCATTTTACTTTAATGGATTTACAAGTTTATTCAAGACGCAACAATAACATTGAAAAATGTAACAAAATTCTAGGATGTAGATTTAAATACAATGCACACACTTGATATAGAAGTAGTCAAAAATGAAACAATCGATGAATAAACTCAACAGGTTATTGAAAAATGCTCTTAATTTAATAATCGGTTAACACATTAAAACTATTCTTAACATTGTATAATTTAACTAGGAAAGGCTGGAAGATGCATTAAGTAAATAAAATCTAATCTCCACTATCCGTTTTACCTTTTAGAACCGAGCAAAAGTTTAAAAAATTTATCGCGCCACAGAAGACAACTGCAATTGCTCGACTAAAAGATAATATTTTGGCTTACAAAAACGAGGAACTAAATTGGTTGAGCAGGATACCAAGTCAAAATTTGGCATTCGAGTCCGTATTAAGCCAGTTAAATTCATAAAAAGTTCGATTAGCTCAATTTCAAAAGAATACTTTGCTTTAATGTCAACTTATCTTTCGATACCCCGTTGATTTGGGTTTAATGGCACAAGGGCCAATCTGGCCATACTGCGCCAAACGTTCGTTGTTTTCAAAATCGCATAACAATTTTTAAAAATGTTGCAATTGAAGAACTAAATGAATTTGAAAAATTGTACTTCCTCTAAAAAAGTAAAAACATTGACGCAAGGATTGGGCCCCCCCCCCCAAGATGTCAATTAAATCAATGATATGTACTCCAATACCCCGTTGAAGATTCATATAAAAAAAAAAATCAAAATGTAAATTAGTTTATTGGAGTCTGAAGTATTTTTTTGGTCGCAGAATGTCAGTGGTGTAGTCGCAAAATCAGCAGTGCCGGAACACTCTAACCTGGGCGACAAAAATCGCGTCGTTTCAATACGTTCACCAAGACTAAATTTAGTCATTTCTCATGGGAAAAACAGTGCCGGAACGGCGTGTAGGTGCGTTCGGGCTCCACTACACCCCTGCTGAATATTCCTTAGATCGAAGGTACCTGCATGCAGATATAATATAGCCAGTTTACAAACTCTCAATAACATTCCTTAATAACAGCCAACATTCCTTGTTGATATCTACCACCAGTTTTGTAGGTACATCAACGATTATGTTCAGAAAAAGACAAAAATAGGAGGAATACGAGTGTAAGGACATGGCAACCATGAAGATTCTACCAAAACTTTGAATCTGTACATACAATGTCATAGTTCACGTTGTTAATTTAAATATAAACTGCGTTTCAAGCTCAAGACATTAATTGATGTGCAAAAATATAGGAAAGCGCTAATTCCGAGACTTGCAAAAGAATCGAACAGTTTTCTTTAGTTTAATTTTTCAACCAATTTAATAATCCATTTATCGTTATGTCTGTTTTTTTAAATGAGAAGGACATCGCAAGTTTCTTAATCTAAATTGTGCCAACTACTTCAAAATGCTTCCGATTCGCATCCAATTAAAAATTCCGTATTTCTTTAAGGCGCCAGTAAAACCGATGAAACTTCTACCGAGAGCATAAATCACTAGCAGGGCTACAGGTGCAATTCAGTAATTCTGAATTAAAATTTTAGAACTCTGTACACTTAAAATACAATTCACGTGAACATTAAAGCACGTATTTCTTTGACGTCAATATTCATCGTATTCGCTCTTAAACTGCGCGGTGTTTAGTCGAATTCATTACTTATTCAACCGTAATACAAATTCCAAGACATTTTTGATTCGATGGTGATCAGGCATCGAGTTTAAAAATGTCTTCAGGAATTAAGGAGACCGTCAGTTAGCTGGCTAGCACAGCTTTTGACAATCTTTCTTCGGAAGCTAACGTTCGGAAGTTCATATAAAAGAATTCATTCTACCGAAACTTTAAAATTGATTGAAAACGCCATTCAATTTCCTAGATAAGCAGCAAAATATAGTTTTGCGTCTTTATCTGCTTGTATACGATATTTAAAGAAAATTTAGTCGCAAAACAAACCGGTTGTAAAATATCCGAATTGCCAACACTGAAAAGGTAATTTCGTGTACGCAACGGAAGAAAAAAAAATTGCAATTCCACAAGTTTTGCTGGATTTGGAGAAGAGTATAGAAACACTTGCCGTTCTTTAGCATTAGTGTCAAACTGAATACAGCACATAAGCGGGTTTAAGAAAAAGGAATAGATCTTTAAAAACCTAGCCTTTAAATATTCTTTGAATTGCTTTCTTTGGGCAATATTCGATTTTGCAAGACCAGAGCCTATTGTTAAATGTAAAATTGAGAAGAAATAGCACTGCACATGTTAAGCAAATACGCATGGGAAGCTTAAAAATCATTCCAAGAAGTTTCATCTCGCAACTGTGAACCAGAAAAGTCCCGTCATCGTTTAGCATCCAAGCATAGCCATTAGAAAATTTTATAACAGTTTTACAGTACAAAGTTGCGTTAAAATAGTCATTTGGTTGCAAGTTTATTTGGGAGGAGTTTAAATACGAGTTCAGTTTTACCGAAGAAATATTATCGAAAGCTACACGTGGCTTTTATTTTCTTTTATATTCAAAAATCAAATGCCAAAGAGTATTTCAGAGGAATAAAAGCTGCTATGCAAGTTCTCTCATTTTTGGAGGCTGGATCAAACAAGTTCCTGCACCTTTTCTGCGCTCGAAACATTTCGATCGTGATGTTGGCCAAGCACTACGATCGAAACGCTTCAATTTAGAGGTAAAAAAGCAGCCTGTTTGCTCGCTAGCAAAGCAACTGACCGCCTTCAGTTAAAGGGGAAAAGAGAAACGTTACAGAATTGTCTAGATAGGGAAAGAAATTTGTATACTGAACATGCGTTTAAAGCTTAAATTTCGTTCGATTGATTTATCGCAGAGACGTTACCAAGTAAAATATTAAAGTATAATATGGGTTCAAAATAACGACTTGTCCGGTTCACACATTTTAGATAGAAATAGAATCTATATTAAAGGAGAAATTCATTTTACTTTTCATTATCGATATTTGTTCCTTCACCGACACGTTTAAATACATTAATAAATCTAAAGCCATTTACATAAAAATATATTGGAACACTTGGTAATAAAAACCTTGAAAAACTTTAAATTTTGCTAATGCTTCAGATACAAGGGTAAAAGGAGTTTTATTGAAATTTAGGAAATTCTGCGCAATTCTTATAACAGCAGTGAAATATTTGAATTCAATCGTTTAATATTAGGCAGAGTAGACTTTTAAAGAAGATTTATGGATATAAACTTTTCACAAAACATGCAAGTCACTGGCGATTGGCAATCTTTCCGTTCAAGTCGCATCGGTTATACACGATCGACAAAACAAGTTTAGTATGGATATTAAAAATTTAAGAGACAAATAGGTGAATAATGCATTTATATTAAAAAGTAGTTCTTTGGAACAGACATTTTAGAAGGTTGGATAGACAATATTTATAGAACGTATACGATTATTCGATTTTCATTTTAGAAAATTGAGACTTGGAATGCTCGTTTGCAGTTTATGAAGATTGTGTAGATTATCTAGAATATTAAGCCTTTTCCTTTTGGTCTAGAGAGGACCCGAAAAAAACTACGTCTGTGGAAATGCAAGGGAAGCATACAATGTCCTGTCAATGGAGGGGTACACAATAATGCAAGATGTTGCATTTACAAATGGCAGTTTTAATAATACATGTGTTATAAAAAGATTCTAAGCCAAGAAATTGACTTCTAGCGAATGTAAAAAATCACTTGTATTAGGCGACGCCGATCGGGCAAATTAATAAAGTAGTAAAAGAACCCGCACAGGAATAAATTCAGATGGAGTTCCAATTTTAAAATTAACCGACACTTCAATAATACTAGTATTCCAACGTTTTAAATTGCTCGATGATTTGTTTTAGCTCACCGATGACTCGACTTCAATTTTTAAACTCATTAAGGTTGGATGGATGGCAAGTTTATTCCATTCTCAGAGATTTCTTGGTTGAGAAGGTTAATTTTCAAACTAAAATCAAGTTTAGTAATGATTCGGAAATTCTTGAAACATCAATTCTTAAATATTAAGTTCATACATATGAATTAGAATTTTAAACCGTTAAATGGAGTTTGTTCCATTTGGAACTTCTGCTAACCTCTCACCGTTGTTATTTGAATTAAATTAATTTTATTCCATAAATATAACAAGAGTAGTTTCAGCGATGGTTTAAATTGATCCTATCGAACATGCACCGTCCAGCCTTTGACAAGAGGTACACCAACTTCAATATACGTTAGAAGTAAATACAAAAGGACGCATTATAGTTAGAGAAGGCTACCTTACATCAATTTAACAGCAGTTCTCACTTTTAAATTACTTTTTAGCTTGAAGCAAAAGGCAGTCTTTAAAATAAAGCCATATTTAGTGTCAATATTCATCCGTTAACATTTGAAAGTCGCAGCGACACAGTTCAAGAACTACACAGAGTATTCAGAACTAAAAATCCATAGATATACACTTAGGAACATCATGCAATCAAACTGCAAGTTTAATTTAAGTAAAACAATTAGCAATTGCCGGGAACCCCGTGATTCAATGAAATTTTAAAGCTTATTAAAATTAACTTGAAAATTATGTATGGTTACAGAGCAATTACTCCATGCGACTTTAGAAAAATTTCTCATTACCTAGTCAAATAATGCATTCCAATTTGTTAAATTAAAATACAGAATTTAACGAAGAGAAATGCATAAAGAGATGCTACGAGTCTCAAAACTCAACTTTAAATTTACTAGTAAATTAACCAAACATTCCGCAACTAAAATTAACGTTAAAAGTCTTCAGAAAGTTGAAAATGAAACGGACCATTACAAGACATTCATTAAGACCTCAAAATTTTAGATTCACTTTTCATTCTTAAATTTCCTCAAACCATCATTAGATGATCCAGCAGCTAAAGACGAAATTCGATTAAAGCACCTGAGTGGAATTTGAAGCACGGAAATGAGAGCCATCAAGCATTGCATTACTTTCAATATACCGAGTTGTAGTATTTGCCCATGTTTGAACGATTCAATTCCTGCATTTAATTTTTTTTAGGTCGTGTGTAAACGACTTTCAAATAAACGCAATATTAAATTTGTACAAGAATTTAACCTCCATTAGCGCTCTATCATTATTCTACCATTAACATACTGCTTAGTCAAGAAAAATGTACCCAAGGTCTTAGATAGATGCATACAATTTCGGGCAATCTGCTCGCAACACTCAAGTTAATTTTCTATTAGTTGTTGCCAATGCTTCAAGCACAAATTACACTGAATATCCCTAAACCTTTATTCGTCAATAAACCTTCCCTTGTCATGGTAAACTCAAAATGGAGTCTACAAACTATGGCAATCAATCCCATTCAAATCGTTTAGCGATCACCCACCGAATTCTCAATTTCTTTTTCGACACTGCTGCCACCCTCTGTTAACACGCCAAGTGCCGTTTACCTGGGGACCGACACTTTCCGTTTAGGCCGTCGGTCCCACGATGCCTAAACGGAAAGTCAACAGGAACCAGCTTGACGTGTTAACCTCACTTTACCCCTTATGAACCCCATTTGATCATTCGAGTCGTTACCCCCCAAAAGAATTGGTTACCAACCTGCGAGACTAGAACCTGCAGTTTTCGATTAGCCAACCTTCCAAAATTAGCCAGCATATAACTAGACACGTTAGCCTCATACTATCTACCTCTTCTCCGAGTCGCATTTGATCGTCCAAAACATTCCCAAAAAGAGCCAGTTCAGTGCAACTTGTACTCGTAACATTGGCACCTATAATTTTCAATAGCTACGGAAGATTTTACACCAACTAAATTGGCTTAATTATATGCACCAAATTTTAACATTCCTTTCCTAAAAAGCTTCTTGCATTTCTACGCCCTATATCTCAAGTAATGAGTTCCTCAATTTACCCAGAGTCAATTCTAATTCAAGAATTTTACTTGCGAACTAGTTTAGACAAGTCGTTTGTTTTAATAGACGTCTGCAGAATACGGTCACTTTCTTTTATAGTATATACATTGTCTAGAGCAAGCACAGTTACGGTTTGTCTTTGAGCTTGCATACAATTCGTATCCCGCACACAAAGATAAATGGTATGCAAGTGTCGCGAAATTCAGTGGATTAACTCTGACCCTAAACAATTTGTAGAACAGCATTTTCAACTGTCAAACTTATTTGAAAGGCCCTGAATGGTTTGAGGAAAACATTAATGTACTTTTAGTGACCACACGCAGTCGAGATCAAAATTTTGAAACCAAGTATCGGCGATTAAATTTGCTTACCTATCCAAGCAAGTTCGCCGAATTGCACAAAATTTGGACTCTTACAATATGCTAGGAGCACAAAGTTGAACCCATTCTTGGGTTCTCCAATATACAGGAGATTGTTGTCGAAATTTAATACCCGAAAAAAAAAAATCACGACTTTAACATGGTGCCCTATACACGGTTTCGGCCTAGTATGCAGCACCAACCTCGAACCGGTGTTGCACTTTATCCATTTCCAATAGTGGGGTCCGTTTCATTTGCAATTTAACAATAAATATTTTCCCCAAGTCTTCCAAATTTTAGAGAATGTTTCCGGCATTTTAGTTTATAATTACTCTCATTGAAGTTCAGTTTATAAGCGACAAATCGGCAATTATCAAAAATTCAAAGAATTTCCGGTTTTAGTTGCACACGGCTTAAATTATACATAAAAACAGCAACTCTTCCATTAATGCTTAAAACTCGTGGACAAATAACCTTAACTATACAATGTAATCAGTTAAACATGAACATAAGTTACGACAAGTCATACTTTAAATAAGACGCTGTGCTATACTATTCACTTGGCAAGTCATTCAAGCAGGCAAGACTAAAGTACTTCAGTTTAGAATTTCACAGTCCAGCAAACCAAGGATCCATTTCGAAACGCCGGAGACAAGAATCTCGAGATGTGTGGCTATGTTGACTGAAGAGAAGTCCAGTCTAACATCCAGGACAGAGCGAAACTCAAAGAAAGCGACAATTGGAGTCCTGAAAAAGATTGCGCATTTGTATAGAGACGTTTACATTGCCATCTTCAAATTTCAACAGGGCTTTAAATTGAGGATAAAATGTCACGGATATTAAGTTAAGCGAGAACGATACACTTCATTCCCATGACGTCAGTTTGGTATTTCAAATCGCCGAAAGTTGAAAGAATTCAATCTTGAGAGGAATTTAAAGCGGCAGCAGTCGATAAAACTTAGCAATATAAAGCTACACCGATTCCCAGATATAAACCGAGCTTAATGTTACTCGCTTAAATAGGGCAAGAATCGTTAGCACTCAATGAAACAACCTTAGTCATTTTTCCCAATAGGGAACCCGTTGAAAATAGCGATTACTTTTAAAATCGTCGGGAGAATTTAAAACGAGTTAATGTTTGGTTTCTTGCGCAAGACTACAGGTATATCGAGTCAAAACAAGGGTAAGATAAAGATTTACCTTCCAGAATTGACGTCCTGGAATTTCTTAAAAGTAATTAGTTACAGGACGCCAAGCGCAAGAAAAATTTTATATACCTCATTATATTATCTTACAAAATATGAAGCAACGTTTACAGTATTGGGCAACATTTGTTTGGAATTCCAGATTTGATGAGTAGTTACCATTTGGAATTTCTAATGGACATCGGAGTTCGCCGTTTTGCTTATTACAAAACATTATGCGACTTGTTCCCGAGCCGAGGGCCTTGCAAGATCGATTTCTTTCAAATAAAACTTCTATTTACGAATTTAAAAATTCTGCAGTAAAAGTCAAGAGTCAATATGCATGAACCGTAATGATGCAAATATAGAATCCTTGTTGATATGTTATAGAATTGGATTAAAGCAGGCAATTTGCTGAATGTTGCAATTGGATAACCGAAGACCTCTTCGAATAGATGGATATATAATTTTATACAAGGAGAAACGAAGCTTTTAAATCCGACGTTTTATTTCAGTTTTGCACCGTTACATCGTTTGCTTTCCTCATAAAACTCTAGGGAGGTATTTAATACATTTCATTTTACATTTATATGAATTATCAATTTTTCGAGTTTTAAAGACAAGCTGAATTTAATAACATTTGTTCTTCTAAATCTGAATCTTGCAGAAATCTAGGAGTTACGCTGCAGAATAGAGTGCAAGAGAAAACGGTCGTATAATTTTCACATGAAACATTTGTAGTGAACCAATAAGTAGACAATCTCCAAGTGTCGCAACTTGGCTTTTCTAATTTTTATACCGCTTATACATAAAATACTAGAGTCTTTAGGCTTAATACCCAAACGTCGACCAACAAGACTCAAAAACTATTCCTATAAATAATCAGCGAGAACGCACAGAGACAAATAGGATTCATACAAAAAGTTACACTTTGTACAAATCGAAATCTCTTCCATGTATACCAGCTAAGCCTCGACACGCATGCCACTTTGGTTTGGTTAATTTCGTTTAATGGCACAATGGCCAACTTAACCGTCAAACGTTCATTGCTTTCGAATTTCAAAATAAATTTCAAAAACGTTACAACCGAATCATTTCGATTAGTTCAACATCATTTAAAAGTGAGAAGTTTGTCCTTCAAAATATCAATTAAATCAACAGTGACGCTCCAAAGCGAGCTTATCTTTCGATATAAAAGTTTACCATAAAATATGCACACTACTTAAAATGAAGTTCTCTTTTAGGGCTGTATCGGCACATAAAGAGTGACGGCGAGCCAAGAATTGTTTTTTACTGCAAGTCTTGTGAAGATGGCGTCATTCCCTGATGGAGAAGTTTTCGAAATCTTCAGTCGAATACTGGATTTTTATGTAGTTTGTTGCCACTTTGTGAACGAAACATACAGGGCCATATTTCCATTAGAGCCAACTTAGGCCATGGCGCAAATATAAAAGAAATTACAATAACACATTTACAAGTTTCAGTATTGTTTTGAAGAGACGTACAAAGTTCAGTTCTTTAAACATATTAAAGACTGTCGACACACTTACGTTGCCTACAGTTGCAGTGAATGCACCACGCAAGAGCGCACAGAATGAAGTGGTTCGCCCTAGAGCGTAGAAATGAACAAGTCTGGCCCTGGAAATGTAGCATGGTATCGGGAAAACTACACGTATCCCCGAGATTATCTGCAATCTTCACACTCTTGGTCGTCTCGAACTCGACTTTAGACATTAACCGATTTAATCCCTCGGAATTATTTTCTTCGCTATCTATCAAGATTACCCCTTCCGTTTCGGAAAGGGGCGGTCATTTTCATTCATCTCAAAAGGCATACAATACTCGAGATGTTAAGTTTCTACGCGATTTGTGCAAGATTATAAAGCTAATGATATAACTAAAATTTAAAGACTAAAAGTGCGACGCACGAGTATTCTGGGTCCATCAAGTTAAACCCATTATACCTTCAAAAATTGACACTTTCGAAAGTTTAATTTCTATAGAAAGCATACTGAACGTTTACTATGGATTCAGGCTTGGCATAGCGATGCAGGCTGGAACTCATTTTGTTACTGGCACATTAAAGTGGGAAAGGCGAAAATATCATAGCCTTATTGTACGATAATTATAATTTATGTATTATAATGTCAATCCCGAACATGATTAGCCTATGCATCATGAAAATACATTGAAAGCTCGTTACTGTAGTCAATGTAATAGTTGCAAACATACCGTTGAAACTTGTCACTCGGTCAAGGAAAGATCCCGTTTCAAAGCTCCAAGAATGTTAGCCTCTTCCGTCCGTGGTTGAATTTTCACTTTTAATCCGATTGTCGAACGCAGATAGGAAACCTATAAAGAAAAGTATTCCAGATAAAGTGTGGGTTAGGTGCAAAATCTTTGTACCATTAACTACATGCCATAGCATAAATGCATTTAATTTGATAGTTTAAGGGAAACGCGTCAGTTCCAGTAGCTCACGAATCAAACAAGGTCAGAGTCCGAGCAGCAAGGCCTTACAGAGGCCCGCCAAGAGTCGAGCCGGGGGCAGAGTATTGGCTTGCTAGACCTCTACCCGGAAAGTTGCCTACAGACGGCTAATGAGCAACACTCAGAGTATAGTCAAGAAAAGACTCAACGAGCATACGCGAGCGACACTTCGAGAAATTAATACGTAGAGTGTTGCGATTGGCCTTCAATCTAGCGAATTACAATTGTGGCGACTATTCAGCAGATAGAAGAGTCTCCTCCTGCTGCCCGATAACATTACGCATTGTTATGCAAACTCTACTTCCAGCTACTTAAAGTGTACAGATTTAGTTCTTATCGTACTAAGCCGCATTTCTCGGATAAAAATAAAACATTTTTGAAAATGAAAATATGTCCTCAATCCCGAACCGTCGGACGCCTCTTGAAAGCCCAAGCCCCCGGGGATTGTGCCCATGCTGCCCCCTCTCGGCAGGCCCAAAACGCAGTACAGTTGTCCAAGATCTCAACATTAACTCTAAATGAATTTCGGTAATTCCCGATTGTAACCCTATCCACGAGTTGGAAGCGAGTTATTTTCTGCTGCAACCTGCCATTTTCACAGGCTAATGTGTTTATTTAGTACAATACGATCCAACGCTATAAAAGTACCAATAAAGCTTTGCTCGTTACTGTAGTCTGACAACTCGCTTGATTAAACGGCATTTGAAAGGGTTCAAACTTTGCATCTGAATAGCTGCTTAAAAATTGTACAGACAGGGGTTAAAGAATCATTCTTTTATGCTTCCGTAACTATCGAGCGGTTAAGCACTTAAACTTGGAAATTGGTTATTGTTGCAATTTTTTTTTACAAACAGTAAATTGATTTTGCCAATTAAAGTTGCAAGTAATCCTACAGACATTGTCCTACAAATAAGCAATGACGGTTCATGCGATGTAATCGCGGGGGTGTTGAACCGTGTAGCAATGCACGTTTGTACCACTCGACCTTTAGCGCTCTGCCAAGTGGGACGTCGAGTTGCATGCATAGCTTACCCTCACAACGCATACGATGCGGGTTTTTTTTTCAAACAATTTAGACGGGACTTTATTAAAATCGCTACTAAATACTTTGGTTTATAATTAAAGTAATTATGTTGTCTTAACGAATTTAATCTGCGAATGCGCTATGCAAAGCACAATACGTATCCACTTTGTTTTTGGAGCGCTAGAAGTTCCATGTCTTTTCAATTTCGGATACTTTAATATAACCAATAAATACCTTGGTTAAAGAGCTTGTTTCAGGTCTTTAAAATGATTCGTAAAAAATTAAGCTCGAGATTAGTTTTTCCAGTTATTTCTCTTTAAATGTTTAAATACTAGTTATTGCCAAAATACACATGAGGAAATTGGTTTACGAGACAAGATCTTACGGCTTAACCAAGAAATAAGCATTATCCAACGACACTTAAATAGTCAAGTCCCACCCTCGTTTCCTTTTCTTCTCGAAGATAAAAACTGGCGAATGTTCCATCTAGTGAAATCGCTGCAATTGAATGCAAACCATCTCTAGTTCACCCAGAAAATGTATTTAAAACTGTTCGTTATCCGACTTTTAAAAGTAATTCCAGAGACGAAAAATGAGTAAATACATAAATTTTCCTACAAGCATGTCGATATATATTCGACATATTTGTAGAAAATTAATGTTCTATTCCAAGTACACGCGATGTTTTGTAGCAATCTGTCCAATTCGATGTTATCCATGCTTTAATCAAATTCTTCAACAAGGGATCGGTGTCCTAGATAGCTTAGAAGAACACCGAACGAGGCTTCAAAAATTCCTACATCCAAGATAAAAACCCTTCAAAAATTAAGATATTCAACAGTCTAAAAATTTTAGAATACAAAGCCTTTATCAACATTCGGCAAGAATCGATAAAAAATTTTAAATTCTCATTTCAACTAGAATTTTCCTGCTCCTAGCATGTGTTCTCATTTTCCCGTTAACTTAAAAATATGGTGGGGAATCTCGTTCCGCACACAAGTAAAAGGAAGTCTATTAGTGGGAAAATGGAGGCCAAGAAGTTCCCTCCACAAAGCCATGTGGCTGCAGACCAAGAAAGATATTCAGAGAACTTAATTTAGTCCCTTGCTTTTCCAATGAAGGTTGAAAGCAATCAGAATCGGGTTTTGATTTTTGAATTAAAATACTGCATGCAGTACGAACCTCTTCTGCATATTAAATTAGTTATCTATCCTAGAGAGAATCCAAGAGCAAGATTCAGATTAAGGTTCGAAATCTAAATGCTGTAATTAAAGGTCGAGTCTTTACTGTGTATTTATAGTTCAGTCTTACCTAGACTAAAATTAGCTTGAAATATACATTTGAATTTTATTAGATTGTTATTTTATAGTAGTGCTCCATGGTGGGCCAAATGCTGCCTACGAGTTCGAAACCATTTCTTCAGAGTTATTACGCCGCACCGACAGATTTGAGACAAGGAGATAAAAGTTAATGACACGAGATACGTTATTCGCCTCGGAAAAAGGAAATTAGAAAGCTTCGCGATTATGCTGCAGGGAGAATTCGGCAACTTTAACGAATGGCTTTAATATTTCGCAAGATCAAGAAATTCATTGAGAAAATTCGAGACATCTTTAAAGTATTAAGTAATCTCAATGCTCCTTACCTTTAGACAAAATTCGCCGACATTCGGTTGTGGGGTGCATTGCACTCGACACACTTTCAGCTTTCCTCTTCATAGTTCGCTGAACAGCTAATTTCTTAGTCGGGATTTGATCAACAGGCGACCAATGCAGTTCCGAGCAGCTTGCTGGAAGCTTCTGCAATAGATTAAAACGCGAATAAGACATTTTTTATAATATTAAGAATGCAATTAAGCGGCACAAGAATAAAGAAAATTTTGTTCAACAACAATTCAAAATAATTCTCAATATGCAGTAACTGGGTTTTACAATCTCTCCTAGCACCACAGTAATTAGACTTCACAACCTCCGATTTCTATACATCGGTACTTTTTGCACTTGCTGGTCACACCGATGCCCCAAATTTCAAGCAAGATACATCTTGGTAATCTTTTTGCAAGTTGAAACATTTGCTAGAATGCCATTCAGGTAGGATTTAGAAAGTGAGATTGGCTGGTTTCCCCACAGCGTCTAACCAAAAATTAGCACGAAAACCAGAATTCTCATAAAATACCTTTCGTTCCAATACAAATCGAGAATTGGGAAGATCTCGTTAAACATAGCATCCAGGAACACGATTCGAATTTTAAAACGAACATGGGAGGCTTGGAAATTCTGGGACAAAATGTTCGTTTAGGGAAATTCACGAACTCTTAACACCAAAGATCTTTTCACTGAAAGAAGCGAAGTTTACAAACTATGTGCAAGTGATTAGCATCGACAGAGTTTACTTTTTGACACGATATCTTCATCCTCTGAACTTCAGCAAATTCTTTGCTTTAACTCCGCATTTTGTTAATCTATTATGCTGCTTGCTTTTAGAGCTTCTTTATGGCGTTTAGTAGTATCGACAAATAAAATGTATGACTACTCGACAGGAATTTTGTAATTTCTCCAACTCTAATTACGTAAATTTTCTTCAGGCATATTTAATTTTAATGCCGACTCGAAGAGTCAGTTTATTGAATTATTCAAGAAACAAAGTTATCCGAGTTGACCGTTGATGCAGATTAATGAAGATTTCTACGCAGTTATGCAATAAGGAATCTACTCCATTTAGCTATAAACATTTTCATGCAACAAAACATTCAAGGTATAATGGAACGATCTGTTATACAAAGTACTGGAGCTTGCTCAGTATCAATTTTGAATGGTAAATCATTCGCACTTGGATAGTTTTCAGCAGAAAATCTGAAACTCTTAAAATGTAAATTTATTCCCGATTGCGCAACTCCGGTCAATTCAAGTCAATGTGTAAAGGGAAATCACTATTTTAGAATCTTTTATTCCGAGATGAATTCGGATAACACATTTTAGTAGAATCTTAACCATGTAATCCAATCTTTCGCACTTGGCTAGTAACTTCATATAATTAACACTCAACTCTTCATACGCCTAAACCATTCCTTTACGTTCAGAAAAATAATTGCATAAGTATGACAACGGGAACGAAATACGATAGAAAACGCCCATTTTTTAATTAGGAAAAATTAAATGGCCTGCCATTTTTAGAGCAGTTAAATCGACAAAGATGGGAATTTCACAGTTTAGGCGAAAAGAAAGCAACCGTCCGGAAATAAAAAAAAAAAAGAGCAATAGTATACAATGGATTCGGAAAGTCTTCACCGAATATTATATAGCATGATATTTCACGTCTGGTTTCATACATATAAACGAGTCGACACGTACAGCATGTTATTCTATACAAAAAGGTCGACCGTTCAACAGCGTATAACAAGATTCTCGAAGGTTCGAAATTTGACTATTACCAACTGTCTCCCGCGATTTTACTGGCTAGTGTTTACCCCCTATAGAATTTAGATTACAGCGATGAAAATAAAGGTTTTGTTTCGTTTCAGAAGCGCTTGGAACTTACTTTCAAAACCTTGTCTAAAAAGACATGAAGACATGCTGTTGAAGGATTAATAAAAGCAAGTGAAATTAACCTATTGAAAAATAATTGTGACCAAAAGACTTCGTGTCCAAAAAATTAAATATACGCTCTTCAGCGCAATCTTCAAAGTTTCATGCATTTTTTCGAATGCGAATGTACTCAAGTTTACTTTTAAAAATATTCAACGTCTTGCCATTACCCAAATTAAATGAAAGCCATTAAAACACCTACCATCCTAAAGTCTAATCAAAACCCAGCATACGGAGTTCAGAGTCTTCAAGGAATCCTGCCAAATTCAAAGAAAAAAAATTGAACAATGAGTTTGTTCGCGACATTGTAACAAATTTACAGATGAATAAAATGCCGAAGAGTAGAGTTGAAGCAAGACCCCACTTCGCTCGGTCAACAAAAGGTTTGAAGTTCTCCTGGTGAACGCAGCTAAATTGCCTATTTCATTAGTTCGATATTCAGGCTTCAGAATAAAAAATGTACATCTCTACTGAAGTTTGCACACAAGGTTTCGAACGAGGAACCCAGCACCAATTACAGTGGCATACTGAAATAAAGAGCCATTAGCGATTATTAGGAAACTCAACATTCAAGCAATTACTTTCCTTATTTTGCGACTTTGTTCTTTTACGGTCAAATTTATTTCTACGGTCATGAAGGCACTCGCATACATGAACTATACAAATGTAAACACAAGTCAAAAAGTTGACCTACATTAAACTAATCAATTCGGGTGTTTCGACATCGATATAATATCATCCTATACAAGTTACCATATTTACAGAAAGAAAAAATTAATACCATATTTTACACTAGACATAATTCCATCAAAATTTGAAGACTTGTTGCACTTAAAGTATTGAAAACATTCACTTACTTAAAAGCAGAAGTGATTTTGCCACCAGGTCTCGCAATAACGGTCGCCATCACAAAAATTACAAGTGCGTGAACCACCCAGCATTGAACACATAATAAACTCCCACCTCTACTGACATACAAACATAACAAAAGTGATAACAGGCAACAATTTAGACAGTTTTAAAGTATCTTGAATATCTACCAACCAATCAAATACCCCTATCAGATTTTTTCTTTCGGATGACCTTTGGCGTATATTTGCATAACACTAATACCGAGAGAAGAAGAACCGCGTGGCATAGTGGAAGAGTCTCGGTTCGAAATCGGAGAATCGCTGATTAGAGATTCGGTTTCATTGATGATCCAACTGCGTGGTCAGCGGCGTAGTAAGGATAAGTGCAGTGGCGCCCGGGTCATAAAATGATTTTTTCGCCTCCCCCGTCCTCGTCAATGACTTTGCATGTGTAAACGCCGTCCGGGACATTATACCTTTTTGCTCCTTCACTGTATTTGACTTCAAAAAGGGACATAAACGCATTGACGTTTTGTACATGAACGTTGTGACATTGACGTTGGGGACTGAAAAATATTATGGGTCTTTTTATTCTAGTCGTCATTAGTGGCTTAACAATTCAATGATGGGAGGAAGGTATAGATGCCGCAGGCGCCTGTCTCATGGGGCGCTATGGAGATAAAAAAAATCGTGCGATTAAGTTACACTTTTAAGTCAAATATAATTAGAGGATGAAAGATTATTAGTACTAGGCGCCATTGTAACAATCATAAATGACGCCAGGGGTATGGTATTACTTTTAGGCCCCATCTTCATATTTTGTTTCAAAAATGGTATAACGCAGTAACGTTTTGACTCCATGGTGCCTCCCAAAACTGGCACCCGGAGCATCTATACTCCCTTGCACCCCGGTGGCTACGCCACTGAGTTCGATGCTTGTAAAATCTAGCATAATAGTTCAGATGTCCTTATGTTGTTGTGGAATGCTCAGCTCTAGTTTTGTCATCCGACAACAGTTCAAACTGAAAAGGTGAGTCTCATATTAGCCCTAGAGTACCATTGTGAACGCTAGATTCGGTTCAGACAGTGAACCGAATTCATTTCAATCTAGACTAACTTCTGCACTGGACCAATGAACAAGAATATTCGAAATGGGACATGAATCGTACTAATCTCTATTAAGTGCAAAATAATCTTTGTGTAGCTTTAAAACGTCATGTAAATCTACACTACTGGCCAAAAGTATTGCAAGATTTTTAAATTCGAAACATTTGGAGTTAATTTGAATACAATGGTTCATCATTTGTAGAGAATCATGGGACGTACAATCGTGGAAAATCACATTTTACAGTGAAGATTTTGACACTAGGACATTTAGGGAACCGTTCACAAATTGATGAAGACGAAATTTATTTGGGTTCACCCCGTTTCAAAGAAAGCTAATAATGTTTTGAGACTTTCAGAAATCGTTTTGCTTTATATGCACATTGCTTACATGTATTTTCATAAAAATATCATGAATATTTGAGAAGATATAAAGGTTTCTTTAAAACATTCCACATTTTTCTCATGTTTTTTGCTCATAACATTCAGAGTTTTTTTTTTTTTTAATTTTGTGAAACTTTCAGAATTCTCACCAATATGTTAGAAAAGCATTGAATTAAAATTTCAAGTAAATACTTTGAATTATAAAGGAAATATAGATACTTTTTTAGTAAATAATGCTTTACTGCGAATGCGCGAAACATATAATAATTTTTCTTCATAACTTCAAAGCCAGATGTATAGGGCAACTTATATAAAAATTCTAGTTGAATACCGTTAAAATTAAGAAAGGTGTCAGCATTGCAGATAGATGAATTTTAGATTCTCTCCAAGAGAAGCTAAATGGTGAGGGGTTTTTCACAAATTGATATTTTTGAAACTTGAATTTGCCGGATTTAATTCCGATGGAGAATATATTGAGTATAATGGGCAGAAAAATATCAGAGAAGCAACCTAAATCAAAACAAGAACTTCAGGAAAATTGAATTAAAATATGGAACCATGAAATTACTAAAACCAATTGAATAAAACTCATTGATTCCATACCATACAGAGTGGCTGCTGTAAACAAAGCCAGAGGCGGACCACTGAAGTATTAAAGGAAATATGGTTGAATTGTTAGTTCTGCTGCTGAAAAGGACTGAGTGGGTAGATTTTTTTCTGTATCCATAAAATAATGTATGATGATTTCCACAAATCTGTAACTTTTAGCTTTAGGCTCTTCCTGTGTCTGTATAAGAATAAATTTTGTTCAAGAATTTAATTAAATCTTGTCTTTTACTTACTTTAAGCAATATTTCATTTTGCATGTGTTTCAAAAAATTTAAAACTAAGCTATATCGAAACAACTAGCAAATAATGCATCTTGCAATACTTTTAACTAGTTCTGTAATACTTGTATTACGATTCTAATGTTTATGCAAGTAATGCGATTAACGTAATGATATTTCAATATAACTATTCAAATATTCATGTTTAAAGAATATCAATTTTTGGAAAACCCCTCATCATTTAACTTCTCTTAGAGAGAATCTAAAATTCAGCTATCTGCAATGCTGAAAACTTTCGGAATCTTAATGGTATTCAACTTGAATCTTTATATAAGTTGCTCTATACATCTGACTTTGAAGTTATGAAGAAATAATTACTCTTCGCGCATGCGCAGTAAAGCGTTATTTACTAAAAATACTCATATTTCCATTACTTTTCAATGTACTTAATTGAAAATTTAATACAAAGCTTATCCTACGTATTGTTGAGTATTCTGAAAGTTTCAGAAAATTTGAAAGAAAACTCTGCATGTTATAAGCAAAAAACACGCGAAAAATTATTTGGGATTTTTTAAAGAAACCTTTATATATTCCCGAATATTCGTGTTATTTTTATGAAAATGCATATAAGCAATGCGCATAAAAAGCAAAACGATTTCTGAAAGTTTCAAAACATTATGAGCCATCTGTGAAACGGGGCGAGCCCAAATAATTTTCGTCTTAATCAATTTGTGGATGGCCCCCTAAATGTCCTAGTGACAAAATCTCCACTGTAAAATGTGTGAGTTTCCCCAAATATACGTCTTATGATTCTCCACAACTAATTGTGAACCATTGTATTCAAATTAACTCCAAATGTTTCGAATTTAAAAATCTTGCAATTCTTTTGGCCAGTAGTGTATGTTCTATAGATCAATAAGCCAGCATTTTACGGCAAACGTCACTCAGTCTTCATATGGAATTGATGGGTTGTTTTGTTTTCTCCTCTTACCGCTCTCGTTTATTAAAAATCTTAATGACATTTAATTTCCAATTTCTTCAATTAAATTTGCATTTCGCAAATTGAGTTATAAGTAGTTTTAAACCACTCACTTAGGATTTCTGACAGCTGCAAAGAGCTAGTTAAAATTCTGAAAGACATCTTTTGGGCTTATTTATCTTGTCAGGATTAGAGATTTGAATTTTATCTATAAATAGCAGAGAGATTCAGTTTTATCATAGAAATATTCAGTAAATATATTGTCTCTAGCAAATTGAATCAATTGGAAACCAGCACTCAAAACCGGATTAAATAGAAACTAATAGCATCGCACATTTCTGAAATTCTGGAAACAAACATTGATCTTTCTTTTAATAATCTCTACTAATAATAAAGCAGAATTGTGTGTGTCTGTGCGTTGGCGCTCTACAGGACAGACCACTGAACCTAGAACTACGAAATTTGGCACGAACATTCTTTGAAGGATGGGAATGTGCAACTCGCAACCGCTTTTTTTGAAATTTTAATTAGAATTTAAATTAATTAAAAATTAAACTAAATTTTGACGTTTTTCTTTAACAACTTCCGAAACTATTACAGCAAAAAAAATCATTTTTACTCTATCTCAAAATGCAAAAAATGTCCTTTTCAATGATATTAATTAACTTGCCGTGCAATGTTTTCTCTAATTTTAATAACCTTTTAAAAATATTTATTGGCATAATTTGTAACCATACTTTTCGTTGTTGCAACTCAATTCAAATCGTTTTCAGTGTTTAACCAAATATTTAATTGCGCGTTTCTCTTTCATTGTCGAAAGCTAAGGTAATATCCTAATACATTTTGCTTTCATATTTTATTTCTTCAAATTTTTGTGGAATCTGTAAACCAAGTTTTCTGAGATATTAGGTGTATGAAGAAATATATCCAGTAAACTGAATGATTTTGGGTGATAGGTTTTCATTCTTTTTTCTCAGCATGTTTTAATGCAGCAAACATGCCGCTGGCCATAGAATGCGTTGAACCATTTTAATGTGGAAATGAAATGCATATTTTGTAAGAGGGAGGAACATTATTCCGGCAAATAACGTTTTATCCTTAGGTACAGTAATTGCAAATGAAGTTTTAAACGTATAGTACATGCAATAAATCACTTCCTATGAAAAATAAGATTTCCTTTTCAAACTAAACTAGAGAACTACTGAAACTTTTACACCTATCTCAAAATCACAATATCCAATTTTATATACATCTTTTATGTTTAAAGCGATATTGTAACAACTTTAAAATCATTCCTTCAATGTTTTTAAAAATTATATTAGAGTTCAAGTTTTCAAAAAAGCATCCAGTAAATTAGTCAGAATACAGATATCAACAGAGCCGAAAAAGAAATGAATTTAAAAAAAGCAATAAAAAAAAAATTTTATTAGTGCATTAAAAAAAGAAGACATTTTTATTTGAACTTTATTTTCGAATTTTTAGTCATTAATTCATAATTCATTTTTATAAATATTATTAAATCTTAAAATCAATTTTTCGCCAAATTGATTACCTAGTGGCGCTACACTGATATAATCAAAATTTAATTAAATTAATCGTTGAACAGATAATCAAGTTCTGAAAATATTATAATAGTGTATTGGCATCGAGAACACACAGGAGTACGAAATTTTAAAATTCTAGCTCATCAGGAAGTGAATGGAAAATCTATTACAAAATCCCATATTTATAGACATGAAACAGGCTAAATTAAATAAAAGTGTTTAAAAAAGCATAAATAAAAACCAAGTGTATAACGCAAAATATAATTCAAATTACATACTTTTATTCCATCAATTTACTTTTCGTTTCTTTTTATTTATTCTTCCTCTCTCATTCATCAAAATATTATAATATACTCGGCATTCTCCGTACCAAAGTAAGGCAATAATTTCTTAGCTTTATAAAAAGTATTTGGTATACAGCTCAATCCTGTCTGTCGCTAACTAAACTAACTGCTATAACTAAAACCATTCGTATCTCTTACTGAATTAATCCCGTTAATCTTCTGTCGATTTTGACTGCTGAATATGTCTTAGAGTGAAATTGATGATTCATCAGACACAGGGAAAATGAATACTTTATATATCCTACTTTGTAAGATGTATGGTTAAAATCAAGCAAGTGTTACATTTTTTCAGAGAAACTAAAATTATTACAAAAGTCTACTGAAGTATAAATGAAAAAGCACGTTTTACATTAATCTTTCAATAACAATTCTAAAGAAAAATAGGTGTTCAAAACAAACAAGCTAAACCCAGAATTATAAAATATAGTCTTCTAACTAGAGATAAAGGTAGGAAGTAAGAGGGGAAAAAGTAGCTAGCAACAGAGAGAACTAATTATGGTAAAAATAACATCAGGTATAGATCTTAAATATTTATCCTTTCTTACACTGAATCTCCGAAATTTTTATCCAAGTTAATTAAGGAGCCAAATTAATTACTTCTGCAGGAATCGTTGCATAAAATTAATATTCTTTGAAACTGATACTTCATCTTGGAGGAAAAGAACAAGCTGAAAGGATCGATTTTTGTTTAGCTTGGAAGCTAAGCGATAGTTTTTGTTTTAAATCATTTTCATTGCTTTATATTGTGTTTTTAATGCAGTAAATATCTTTGTCGTTTAATGTTTTATTTGTTTTAATTCATAAGATAAAATAATGGGGAAGAGGCAACCCTGCTGTAGAAAATTTATTTTCTTAATTTATCATTGGACTACTTATATCGCAGTTAATAGGCATAGAACATACCACATCGAAAACCAAGATACGTTAAGATATATAAATATGTAATTCAAAATGTTAATTGTTTTCAAAATCCTAGTTTCAATGCTTTTATGTTTTAATTTTCCAAATAATACCTGCAAATATAAGCTCTGTCAGAAAATTGGCAATGAGATTAAATAAGCATTTGACTTTCCACACAAAATAAATACGGCACTTCTTGGAAATGCTTGTACCATTTCAAATTTCTGTAGTTATAATGTACTCCACAATCAACTGCACAAGAGATATAATCTCCAAGAACAATCTCCAGGAAACATACAAGAAGATTGTTGAAAATAATTGCGTCCGATCATAATATTTCTTATCCTCCCTCTATTGCGATACGCCTGTTCCCAATACCCTTTTAATGAAGGCTGAGATGTTTCATTTGTCGAAATTCAGAATAACCTTCTCCCTCCTAGTTCCTTACCAAGAGAAAACCATTGTTACAATAAACAGGACATAAAAAATAAGCACTTCATCTCGACATTGGAATTCACTAAATTCATATAGATTTCCATGAATCCGTTTCATCGAGGGTTTAAGGGATTATAAACCTTCATAGTTCCAATAATGTTATTTTTCAATTTTAATATAATATTTGCAGTTATAAGCTCTGACAAAAATTTGACAATTAGAAATAATGAGCATCAGACTTTCAAGACAAAATAAATACTGCACTATTCACAAATGCTTCTATCAGTTCAAATTTCAGTTCTCAGAAGGTGCTCTACAATTACCGAGACTAGACGAATAATGTCCATGAACAAGCATTGTATACCTTCGAAAGACGTCGAAAATAATTGCATCCAATCATAATATTTCTTATCCTCCCTGTATTGCTTACAAGCCTGTTCCCAATTCCCTCGTAATGAAGGCTGCGATGTTTCATTTGCCGATAATTGAGAATAACCTTTTCCATCCCGATCTTTTACGAGGAGAAAACTGCAGTTACCATAAACAGGACAATAAAAAATAAGCACTACATCTCGACATTGGTACTCACAATCGTCGTTTAGATCTCCATGAATCCGTTTCATCGATAGTCTAATAGAGTAGTAAAACTTCACCATCCAAAATTAGATTGCGATTCATCGGATCGGAATGGAAGAGTTGTGATTTCTTTCGGATTACTGGATACGGTCATAAAAGTTATCCGCTGTAAACAAGTCGTAAAGCTACCGCTCTCATTTACGATCAGCGGATGATTCTTTGCCGGAAACTTAAAAGTTTTCTATTGAAGCATTCCATAATTATTCGGTTTTCGTGTTTGGGCTGTATTATTATTGGAAATAAAAATTCTGTTAACCATTAGTATTTTATAGGTTTTTATCTATGACTGAACTAGAGTGATTGTTTAAAAACAGTTACAGGCGTTTTCTGGAGAGGAGAAAATAGCGTTTTACCGCACTTTCAAATATATTCGATACCTGTTCTTGTACTTCAGAAGTACTGCTATTTCATTGGTTAGCAAAATATTTCTTGAGATTAAGATTATTTAAAATTTATTGATACTTCGTAATACAGTGAGTTATTTTTATTTTTTTATCTAAAATGCCTTTTTGGTTTCACCAGATACAAAATAAAGTAAAAATATTGGACAATGATTAAGTTAATCATGAAGTTTCAGGCACTTCATAATAACCGCAAACCGTGTCACCCCCGCCCTGCCGAAACAACCGGGATCCTGAGTGGCAGCCGCTGCAATTGCTTGAGTACTGAGGCCGGAGTCCTACACTGTAAAAAAAATCCCGTAAAATTTACGGTTTTAAACTGGCAGCTGAGTTGGTTGTGCAAAACCGTAAAAGTTACGAAGTAAATCCGTAGGCACAACGGTTTTTTACCATACAGGAACAAGTTTTTCCCGTAAAAGTTACGAAGTAAATCCGTAGTCACAACGGTTTTTTACCGTATGAAATTAAGTTTTCTCCGTAAAAATTAAGTCATCGAAGTAAGTGACGGCATCGACTGAGTTGAGTTGTTTTTCTCCTTCTGTTCGAGTTGAAATGTGCTGATGTGTATTATCAATTAGGAATATTAATTAATCAAGGCTTAATTATTAATTTCAATTAGTTTAATTAATATAATTCTTAATTGAACTTACTTGGACGATTTCGATGCAAGATGGTGACAAAACTTC